>VZUI01054531.1:0-39083 GCA_013401135.1 Cettia cetti
AGAGCCCAGAGCTGTGCACACACAGAGCCCAGAGCTCTGCACAGACCCCAGAGCTCTGCACACACAGAGCCCAGAGCTGTGCACACACAGACCCCAGAGCTCTGCACAGACCCCAGAGCTGTGCACACACAGAGCCCAGAGCTGTGCACACACAGACCCCAGAGCTGTGCACACACAGAGCCCAGAGCTGTGCACACACAGACCCCAGAGCTCTGCACACAGACCCCAGAGCTCTGCACAGACCCCAGAGCTGTGCACACAAAGGAGCAGCAGCTCACCCCTGAACTGAAGGTGCTGCCTAGGGAGATTGGAGCTCACCACCACGAGCCCTGCCCGGGTACAGATTGATTTGGGATGTGCCTGTCAGCGATCCCTAAGCAAACAAACCAGCCTGGTCCCACAGGAGCACAGGCATTCCCACCTCCTGATCCAATTAGCCACGGAGCTCAGGCTCCTCTGCTCCAGGTAATTGAAACCCCGTCAGGGAAAGATTCATTAAGGTGTTTAATTGGGTTTAAGTGGCTCACCCTGCTCTGGCAGCGCTCAAATGTGGCGGCAGGTGAACCTCTGCTGGGCCAGCAGCTTTGTGCCTGGGCATCCTCAGCAGAGCTGCCCCACGGCATGGCACCCTGCAGTCAGGCAGCCTCTCACAGGCTCTGAGCACACCCAAACACACAAACAAACCAAACAGGGTTAACTCCTGTTAACCCAAAGCCAAGGGCAGCCCCGGAGAGCTCCCAGCTGCTCCCTGGAGGGCAGCGGGCCACAGCAACCTCCAGCCAGCCAATTGCTGAAATTAAACTCTGAAGTGGAAGTGGCTCTCTCCAGCCTTTTATCTTCTCCAATAATTTCTAGATGTGATTGTAGGGCCAAAGGCCAGTCCCAGCACACCCCAGTGAAGAGGAAAATTCCTGGGTATGTTAATTAACTCTTTTTTCCCCTCTTTGCTGAGTTCAGGGAGGTCACTCACGAGCAGCTCTTCTGGGCTTGCTCTGAGCTGCACCAAGTGGTGACCAAGCAACCCGTGATGAGAAAGGGGAAAGTTTTCCAAGGCCAAGGAGAATCCAGGCTCTCAGACCCTCTGGAGGCACGTGGCTGTGCTGGGCAGGGGCTGAAGGAGCCCTTGGAGCCTGGTGAGCCCTGACCTGCTCAGACAGCACCAAAGATGCAGAACCATTCACGTGGCCTTTCCTTCTCTGCATGAATTTCAGACCAAAGGCTGAGCTGCTGCAGCTGAGCAGGTGCTGAGCAGTGGATTCCCTGCTGGGCAGGTGAGTGCTGCCAGGATGAATTCAGGATAGTTCCTGAGCAGTGGATTCCCTGCTGGGCAGGTGAGTGCTCCCAGGATGAATTCAGGACCAGGATGAATTCAGGATAGTTCCTGAGCAGTGGATTCCCTGCTGGGCAGGTGAGTGCTCCCAGGATGAATTCAGGACAGTTCCTGAGCAGTGGATTCCCTGCTGGGCAGGTGAGTGCTCCCAGGATGAATTCAGGATAGCTCCTGGCCATGCTCCTGAGCAGGTGAGTGCTGCCAGGATGAATTCAGGATAGTTCCTGAGCAGTGGATTCCCTGCTGGGCAAGTGAGTGCTCCCAGGATGAATTCAGGATAGTTCCTGAGCAGTGGATTTCCTGCTGGGCACGCCAGGGCTCCCAGGATGAATTCAGGATAGCTCCTGGCCATGCTCCTGAGCAGGTGAGTGCTCCCAGGATGAATTCAGAATGTTCTTTAAGAACGGATCCTGGGGGATTGTGTTTGGTTTCCAGAGCTGGGGCTGGGAGCTGAACCCACAGCCTGCAGCAGCCAGGGGACACAGAGCTGCCACCCCATCCCAAAGCAGGGCCAGGAGCCCTGTCCCCACCCCTGGAGCCCGCTGTGCCTGGCATTGCCATGGCAATCAGCACCACACAGGGACTAAAAATAAACCCCAGCTCTGCAGAGCACAAAGATCATCCCCAACCCCAGCCCTGAGTCAGCCCTCCCAGCCTGGGGGTGTGTGCTGCCGGCTGCTGAGCCCCCCTGGCACAGCTCCTGCTCAGCCCTGATCCCCTGAGTGCCCAGAGCAGGTGGGCACCACCCCAGTGTTACCCCAAAAACCTCCTTTCTTCCTCTGGAAGCCCCCAGACCCGACTGCTGCTGCATTCCCGTGTCCTGAGCAGCATCCAGAGCACAAACCCCACAGCTGGGCCAGCCCCAGCCTGGCCAGGGGAGCTTGTCCCAGGGCACCTGGCCCAGACTGCCACAAAGCCACTGCAGGGGCAGTGCTGGGAGCGTTTCCCAGGGGGTAAAGCTGCTCCAGAACATCATTCTGGGCACAAACCCCACAGCAGCCAGGGCCACACCCTGGAAGGAGCAGACACCCTTCTCCTGAAATAACCACAGCTCAAACTCGGCTCTCCCCAAAGTTTCATTCACCTCACAATGTTTTTTTCCACCCTCAATAACATTAAAAAAAAGAAATCCTGCAAGCAGCTTTATATGGATCTCTGTATCCCAAACCACTCTGGGAAAGGAGAAATATCCCAGCTCTAGAGAGGTACTTGAGAAGACATTTAAATCACTTTCAATCGATTACATGCATAAAACCAGCTTTTTCAACCCCAAATACAGTCCCCTTCTTAATACAGCTTTTACACATAAGCCCTTAAAAATAATAATAAAAAAAATCACACCAAGGTTCAAACATAATATTTTTATTTGTGGATAAAAATTAAGGCTCACAGTACTTTATCATTTCACAAGCAGAAAAATGTTAAAAATTGAGACTGATGGGGAGTGCCCCGATACAAATTCCTCTAACTGCTGACATGTTTTACTGAAGACTCCAGGTGAACAATGGTACAGGGCAGCTACAGGTATTAGTTTGTAAACTAGGTGCTAAATAGAACCGGTTTTAAAGAAATGTGAACAGAGCATGATGTTTCTCTCCACTCTGGCTGTCCAGCACACAGGGATTCCACAGCAACACCCACAACTGCTGGCAGGAGCACACCAAGCCTCCCAGAACAGCCCAGCAGGGCTGCAGGGCAGGGCACAGCTGGCACACAGGGCTCAGGGGCACAGACGCCACTCCAGTAAGACATTTTCACTCATAGTGCAATAGTTTACGCCTAAAGTGTTCAATATTCAGCTTTTCTGCCCTAAATTAGAGCCCGGGGGTGCTGCCCAGCCCCAGGAACGCCGAGGGAAGCAGCCCAGGGGCTCAGGGATGGTGACAGACAGGGCAGAGATCGTGCCCACAGTCAGGGGGCAGCTCCAAGGACTTTTCCAAGGGTGCAGGGAAGGAGAGGCTCCTGCCCAGGGCAGTGTCCCAGGGGCAGCAGCTCCCCAGCAGCCCCAGCCCTGTCTGGGAGCACAGCACACAAACTGCAGCTGCAGCTGCACAGGACAGCCTGGCAGCAGGCAGAGGGGCTGGGCTGCAGAGCTCTCTGTATTATTTGCATTATTTTTAGTGATGCCTTCAGCTTTGCTTGTTTGCTGTCAAGGCAACGCAGCCGTGGCAGCCACGAGGATGAGCCTGTTGCTGTGAGAACTGAGGGGGTTCTGCATCTCACCAGGGATTCAGCTCTTGTCTCTGCACCTTCTCCAGGGAGATCCCACCCAGAAACCGCAGCAGCTGCCCTCAGCTCCTCCTGAGCAAGCCTGAATGCACTGGAAGCTCCCTCTGAGGTCAGCTTTTCCCTGCCAGGACAGGTGCTGCCCCAGCAAAGAGCCCCTGTCAGGGTTTAACCGAGCACAGATCCCCTTCCTGCAGCAGAGGAATCAATAATCTCTGACATCACTGAAGCTCAGGGAGGTTATGACAGGTGTGGGTGCAAATCACCACCCCCTTTTGAAAAGGGGTGCCTGAGTTATCAACTGAGCTCCATTTGCCCACAGCAACTCAGCCCAAGGTGCAGAGCCCTCCTGGGGCAGGGCTGGAGGGGAGGCAGAGCCCCCAGCCCCAATTCCTGCCCTGCTGCACCCCCTGTCCCCAGCAGCCCTGGGACATGCCACCTCCTCCACTCATGCAGAACAGCCCTCAGTGACACAGGCAAAATAAAATTCCATTTACAGCAGCTGGCCATTTCCTAGGAGCAGAGATTTCCAAACCCCACTTCCATAGCATGTAGGCAGGGAATGTAAGAACAGGAAAATATGTGCCACCAAAAATATAGAGCAAACACCTTCAATATTATTCCAGTTCACAAATGCAGGCAAGGGCAGAGAGGAGCTGCAGCCATGAAATACTCCATGTTACTGAACACTTTAAACCAAGTCTTTTACCCCAAAACACCACAGCGATCTCGCAGCTGAACAAAACACAACTGCCTGGAGTGAAAAACCAGGGCTAAGAGGGAGACAGGTTGCATTGCTCCCTGTGGGGGTAGCAGCAGCACCCAGGTGAGAATCCAGCTGCTCCTGCCACGGGACAGGATTCCCAGGTGGATGGAAAGGGCTTTGCCTCAGAACACCAGGAAGCTCCTGTCCAGTAAGCATCTCCAATTATTGCTTCACTATAAACAGAGCAGGAGTGACAGGAGGGGCTCCAGGGAGGGGGCTCAGCCCCACCCAGGACTCCACACTAACACCTGGAACGATCTCAGAGACTGAGCTAAGCACAACACAGCCCAGAAACCCCTGCCAGAGCCAGCGTGGAGGAAATGAAACTCCTGGAGGCCAAGGGAAGCAGAGGGGCAGCGCTGGGGGCAGGCAGGAGCTCTGCTGCAGCAGCTTCCCCAGCTGCACTGCCAGCCCTGCCCTCCTGCCAGCCCAGAGCAGCCCCAGGAGCTGGGCTGTGCCCCAGCAGGGACAGACACACGGACACAGCAGTGCCAGGGGAGCCCAGCACTGCCTGCCCTCCCTGCCACGGCCCAGGGGCACAGAACACAAGGGCATACACAGCCACTCCACGACTCAACAGCACCCACTACTCCATTTGGCAAAATATTTATTTATAATAAATCCGTCCCAAAGCGGTTGGTCACAAAGAATTAACTCCTCTTACATGTTTGGGCTGTAACAATGCTTTTGGTAGAAGTAAATAAACTGTCTCTTCTGACACAGTGTACAAAAACAAAGAGACACCGAAATGACAGGTAACAGGACACGGGGGGAACAGGGGGGCACTGGAAAGACAAAGGCAAAGCAGAGGGGCCTGGCCTGGCAGCACTGCCACCATCATTTACCCGTACAGTCCTCAGCCCCACGCCGCTCTCATCCCCAGCACAGCTCTGAACTGCAGGATTATGCTCCAGGAGAGGAATCTGATGCCATGTAGCAGCTCCAGTCACTCTTTCACAGTACTGCATGTCAACACTGGGAATGGTTTCTGATATGGTTTAGACTGCACACAGTACTTGGATAGGGAAAAGTTAATTACTCCCACTCCGTAGTTCCTGGTGGCTTTGATGTCAAGTCATACATCACCCGAGAGATGCCAGGGATCTTCTTGATCTCTGCCACCATTTTCAACACAACCTGTGGTGGAGGGGAGACAGAAGATCAGAAAAGAAGTGTGAAACAGACCTGAGGAAAGTCACCCCAGCAAAGCTGGAGGGCAGACTGCTGACACCAGCTCTGCTGGACACGGAGAGAAGAGCCTGCTGCTACCAGCACACTGCCACCAGGCACAAAATAAAACCAGCTGGAAGGAAACCTCTGCCTGCCAGTGAGAGTCATCTTCCAGAGCTCACAACTGATCCATGTTAGCAGGAATATTCCAGGGGAGAGCTGATGACCCTCAAAAGTTCAGCTTCCTTAAAAATGCCCCAGTTGCCAACACCACTTACGTGACACACTGCTTACAGTGAAAGCACAAATTAACAGTGCATTGCTCTGAACTGAAAAACATTATTATTTCTCCCATAAATATGACTTTTCTCTATAACCTGTATTATTTAGTCCCCACACTGCTACCTAGCCTTAAAGTGACCATTTTTCACTTTGAAGAATGCAGGGCTTTTGTGTGGGGGTGCGTTTTGTGGTGTTTGGTTGTTTTTAAACACTGAGGTCAAATGAACCCTGATTTTATACAATGGGACAGTTCACATGGCAACCTGAATTGTTCTTTTCATGGACAGACTGCCTTGAAGTAGAGGATTTCAATTATATCCAATTACTAAACAACGTTCATATGCTTTTAAAGTGTGTTTAAAATAAAAGGTCAATCCTATTCCTATAGTGCATTCCCAGAGGGACAAAGTACTTGACTGGACATGGATAAAGTTTCCCATAAAAAATAAAAATAAAAAAGCTTGAACCTGATTCCAAAGTCCTCTTAGTGCCTAAAGAACAAGCAGGACACCGAGATGTTAAACTGCAAGTTCCACTAAAAGCAGAAGTGCCAAGCAAAGGCAATCCCTAACGGCAGGAAATTTCCAATTACCGATGCAAAAAATAATTCCAGATCCCAGGAATGGCTGGGGGTATTCTTGCTCCTTTAATTGGGGTTATTTTGGCTCAGCTCTGCTTTAAACCCTTCAAGTTTGTCGCACCCATCTGCCAGCCCCTCATTTTGTTCGCTTTTTCCCCCCCCCCAAAACACCACAACATCCTTTCTAACGACTATTTATAAAAGAGAGAGGAGAAAAAGAGGCAAGAGGATGAAAAGGCAGGCAGTGGGGGCGTGAGGGCAGGCAGTGAGGCCGGGCTGGTGCAGCTGCAGCCCCTCACCTCCTCGGGCACCTCGCTGCCCGGCGTGGCGGCGATGCCCGTCATGAAGTCGCTGGTGATGAAGGGCCTGATGACCACGGACCTCTGGCACGAGGGCTGCTTCTGCAGGGGGTCCCGGTCAAAATGCAGCGGGGTCAGGATTATTGGCATCTGGCTGATCTTCCCAGCATAGCCTGCAGCACACAGGGACACACAGGGCGTTAGCTGGGCTCACAGGGACACCCAGCCCGGCAGGCTGAGCTGCAACAGAGAGCAGGCACAGCTGCAGAATGAAGCAGGGAGTTACAGGGTACACCTTGGGCAGGACAGGGTGGACTAAAATGGTCCCAAAATGGCCAACCAGTCACCAGGTCTCTCACTTTGATCAGTTTGGGTCCCTTTGCATTTTGGGGTTGAATTGTCCAGTCCCAGCTGCAGGCTGTCAGGTCCCATCCTTCTTGTTCCTCCCTGCAGCCACCCTTGGTTGTGCTTTGGGCTGAAAGTTGTCCTTGGTGTGCAGCAGAAGGATTTGTGTTGTGTCCCTGCTGTGTGCAGAGCTGAGTGACCCTGCCTGTGAGCTCAGAGCTGCACCCTGGGCACCACAGAGCCTGAAAATATGAAAGCCCAAACTTAAGGCATCAACACCAGTTCTGCACAATTCCTGCCTGTGCTTCCAGCCCTAAAGCAGGAGCTGCTCCCCCATCCTGTGGATCTGCTCCCTCTGGTGCCACAGCCCGGGGTCACAGCACTGCTGCAGCTCTACAGAGCAGCACTGGCACAGGCTGCCCAGAGAAGCTGTGGCTGCCCCATCCCTGGAAGGGTCCAAGGCCAGGCTGGATGGAGCTTGGAACAGCCTGGGATAAGTGGAAGGTGTCCCCAGGGCCTGGAACAGATGATCCCTCATGTCCCTTCCAATCCAAACCATCCTGAGATTCTCTAAATTGCCACTTGAGATGATCCTCAGCCTCTGCAGGCAGAAAAACCCCAGCTGTGTTATCCCTGTAATTCACTGTGAATCAATTGAAGGGCCACTTTCCTTGCCACATAACATAAAACCATGGGGTCCCCATATCAAGCCCAATAAAGAGATGTAAATAAATATAAAATAAATCTTTGAAATACTCTTTAAACAGTCTTTGAAACACTCAGGAGAAAGCTCTCAGTAGTCCTGGATGGTGGTGGGCAGGTAACTCCAGACAATGACACTTCACTGAATTTTCAACATCTCCTTCCAAAAGGCACAGAACTGCTCCCAGTTTCCCTCTTTCAAGGAGCTAAAGGTCCAAACTGCAGGTGTGTGTGGAGCCCAGGCTCCCTGCCAGCCCTGGCCTGAACTGCTGCTCAGGGAGGTTTTTTACTAAACCACAACTTCAGGCTTATTTTTAGGAGCAATTCATTCACACAAAGCCAAGTGTCAGCAGAAGATAGCGAGACACAGCTACAGCTTTACCAACACAGCCAACAGTGTCATCTCAGCCTCTGAGGCTAATTCTGTACAGAATTCTGTACAGATTCTGTTCACACAGCTCTGCAAACTGAATATGGATCCTCAAAGCCAGGGATCTGTTGTAACTTGATTTATACAGGCAGGGCTGATGCAGTGCTTCCCACACAGATCACATCTCCAAAGGTAATCAGGTACAAAAGTGAAGAGGCTGAACCCCAGAACTATTTATTGCCAGGCTCTGCCTGTGTAGCACAGCCAGGGGACCCCACACTCCCTGGCTGTGCAGGGTTGGGGCTGCAGCTTTGACCGCAAGTTAAGAAATCTGAAAGCACCACAGGCTGTGAGCAACACCCCCATGAGGAACTTGGCATCTGGGCTTTCCCCAAAACCAACAGTATTTTAAAACTATGTCAAGTTTCTTCACCTCAGATAAACACTGAGATCAGCAAAGAGAAGGGATTTGGGGGACTGAGCTGGCTGACAGCACTTTTTGCACAAGTCTGCAGTGAAGCACCACAGCTTTGAGCTTTATGATGTGTCAGAAGCAAGTCAGTCCCCAAAATTCCCTACAAAGAATTCCGGGCCTTTAGCTATCAGCTTCCACAACTTTTCACTGCCATTCCACTCACTGATCACTTCATTTGGGGAAATCTGCTTGCAGATTTGGGACAGCACCCCTCTGATTGCACCCAGGGATCTGGGAACAGGAGTGTGACCCCTGGGATGGGGTGGAGCACCTACCAGACTCCCTGAGAATGTTGTGAGCCTCGAAGTCAGCTTGACGTAAAGTGCTGAGGACTCCTGTGGTCAGGAAGGTGGGGGTGACATCCGTGGGGGGCTCCTTGACTGGGGGGCCAAACACATACACCACTCTGCAACACACAGAACAAAGCAGCTGCCTCAGACCTGCTGCTCCAGGGCCACAGCCAGAAAACAGAGCTGGAAATCAGCACCAGGCTTTACTGTGCTCAGTCTTTAACAAATCCAACCCCCCATTACATGCTCCACTTTATTGCTAACAAAGGGTTTTCAGCACAGGGCACTAATTGTGATTTATAAATCTACAGAAGGACAGCTGCAACAAAACACCTTCTGAATTCAGAGCAGCCACACCAGTTTGATGTTTTTAATCTCATTCCTTGCGCTTCAGATGCAAACAAGAAGCAGAGTCTGAGTGGATTCACCACGAGGTGCTCACAGCAGCTCTCGGAGGCTGCAGACACAAGCCAGGAGTGCTTGTCTAAATTCCAAACCACACAGACATGCCAGTTGACACTGTGGGATTCTGTTTGCAACACAAAGCCTGTGAGCACAGCTGGGCAGGAGACCAAGCCTGGCAGTGCCCTCCTCAGAGTCCCTGGAGCAGCAGAGGAGCCTGCAAAAACCCCAGGGACAGCAGAGCTCCCAGAGCTCTGGGATGCTCAGGAGGGCAGCGTTAAACCCAGCAGAGCTTAAAGAAATCAGCAGGGCTCTAAAGCCAGAAACTGCCTTTTATTTTCATTTTTTGACGTGCTCTGGAATTGCACAGGCAATCCTGATTTATGCCTTCTTTTGTCCCCTCTGCACTTAATTTAAACAGGTATCTTGCAATTCAAAGTCTCACCTTTCAGAGCTAAAGCTCTGTCAGTAGGTGTCACTTATGTGAGAAAATCAAGTTTTGCTATGAGCAGTTCTAAGCAGTTTTGGCAGAAATCCCACAGCCAGGCAAGGAGGGCATAATTCTCCAGAGCTGATTTCATGGCTAAGCACCTTCAGCTGCTGGAAAAAAGTTATGGACTCGAGTAGGTAGAAAATGTATCCTCAGAGAGCTCAATTAAGATCAAACTGCCCAGCTTTGGAGCTGTCCCTGTGCCATCAGAACTGACAGACCCACACAAATCCCTTCCTGACACAAAGGCAAACCAAACTGCAGCACAGCACAGCTCAGCACCAGGCTGGAGTCTTGCAGAAGAGATTTGCATAAATTATAGTGGATGCTGCCTAATCCAAGGATATAGGCCAGCAATTTCTTTTCAAGCTGGAAATAAATCCATATTTTGATTTATTGTGTATTTGTGACCTCTGTGTCATACACCTGTCCAACATATCAAACTATTACACCCCAGATTAAACAGGGGAATGTTTGCACCTGCTAAACTTCCACACATGAATTAGATAATGAGACATGAAGGCAAATCAATACTCACCTGTTGATGTTGTGGCACATGCGTGGTATGAGCCTGGCAAGGAACATCAGGGACTCCCAGTGTGGAGCATCTTTACTGGAGATGCCACAGACGTAGCTGTACGAGCGACAGTCACCCTGGGGAGCAGAAACAACCACCCTGAACCTCAGCCTGCCTGCCAAGGCCACTCACAGCTCCTTCTGCCCACCCTGCAGGTGACAGGAGCGCTGTCTGGGCCAACATTTAGCAGACACTGAGCTGGTGACACCAGTGAGAGACTGAGTGGGTGAGGGAATAGAGAGCCAGATGACAGAGCTGAAAAAGGGAAGATTCAGCCTCCTCTCCAGTGGCCAGTGTTGGTATTCTGGTGACAAAGCACAGAAATTTGATGACACTGCAGCCTGAAGCAGTAACCAGAGCTGGCTGCAAAGAGCCACACGCAGCATTAGGCAGCGGAAAACAAAATATGAGGAGGAATTCAGCACGGAGAGCAGAGAAAGGTGATTTACAGCCACGACCTCAGTAGGGAAATCTGAGTTACTGCACACAGCTCCAGCAGAGTGCCAGCTCTGCCCCTGCTTTGTGCCTGTGCCCACGGGGAGGGGAAGGGAACTCAGCAGCTGCACAGACCCCAGTGCTCCCCTCTTCCCAAGGAGAGGGACCAGCACAGGACAGAACTGCAAGGGGCAACAACCACGTCCAAACACAGCAGAGTGGGATCCTTCCCCAGTGCAGCTGAGCACTCCTGAGCCCCCGTGGGGCCAGCAGGGTGACAGCAGAGCTCAGAGGGGCTGCAGCAGCAGCTGCTGCTGAGTGACAATGCCCTCAGAGAGCCCCTGGCACCGAGCTCAGGGATCCCAACACCTGCACCCCCTCAGGACAAGGCTGGCACAGCTTCCCCTCCTGAGCCAAGCCCCACTGCCACCCCCTGAGGCAGCAGAGATGTTTGCCCACAGCCTGCCCTGCCAGGAGAGCCCCCAGCACGGCCTGGAGGAGCCCTGTACCTGCACTCCCACAGTTTTGATGGGCAGCAAGAAGGCATTCAGTGAATGTAGGCTTGTGATCTGCATCAGCTTCTCCTGGTCCTCCTCACTCGTGCACGCCTTCACCCTCTGCAGCAAAGTGTGAGGCTGGAAAAGGATGCACAACAAGAAATTGGAATTAAATAAAGCTCCCAGGCCCTCAAACAGAACCTGCACGGCGCAAATAAAATTGTTATTTAAGTAACTGTTTGCTTAGTCTACATTTACCCCTTGGAACTATTTAAAAGATAGCTCTCATCCGACAATTAAACATTAGCAAAAGCACTTTTCTGTGATTACACTGCATTTTAAGCTGCAGCTCTCCAAGGCCATAGGGGAAGCTTTTTTCCTGTGCTCATTTTCTCCTTCACAAAGCTGCACATTCAGTTTTATGGCACCACAATTCCATATCTTCTAGAGGAAAGTCAGATGGAAATCCCTGCCCTTCAGGATTTACCAACAAGGTTCTGGAAGTTGTTTTGAACTCACGCCTCAGAGCAGACCCCTCTAATGACTGACAAAGGTCAGCACAGTTAGCAGATGTGCCAGTCCAACATCCCCACTCAGAATTCCAGGTTTGGGTGAGGGCACCTGGCCAGCAGCAGCTCCTGGCCCCTGCACTCGTGCTTACACACCCAGTGAGTTTTGGGGTGTGCAAACCCAGGATGTTACAACTCTTTCAGGGAGGGAGGATCTTATCCTGACACTGTGATCTCATCTGCACGAAGTTTAACTACAACAGAATTTGTTTATTATCTGAAAGGTAAATAAAGTTCCCTTTTCCAGAAATGGTTCAACACTTGCACCAGTCAGAGCACTAAAAATTCCACTGAAGAGCTTCAATTGAGCTGTACTTGGAGGCAGCATTCCTTAAGGAGCACAAACCAGTCCTTTTAACCTTTTAGCAGACTAAACCTCACTGCAGGTCACTACAGAACCATCACTCAAACCCCAAATTTGGAATTTCCTTACCTTCTTCACACTGGCAGAAAAATCTGCCACTATTTTCAAGATGTTGTTCGTTTCTGGGAAGTCTTTGCACACGTAAGGCTCCTCAGCACAGATCACTCTGATTGCCAGGCCAGGACCTGCAAGGAACAAGTGTTACAGCAAACAAAGGAAGCTGCTTTCCCCTGCAGGGGTGGAACACTGAGTATTCTGCCATTGTATCCAAGCTTCAGGTGTCTTAACACCCTCAAGGAAGAAACAAACCAACCCACAATTATTGACTTTGCTCTTTTCTGATGGAGAACTCATGTTAGAAATGTTGAGCATTTACTTTCAAGACAGCAAATGCCCCTTGGAGAGGCAGAGCCAGGCCATTATTGCAGGTCAGCCCCACGTGGCAGCTCAGGCAGAGCTCACTGCACTCACTGACAGCTCCTCCTTTGGCTTCTCCCACCAAAGGCTCAATTAAACATTGTCTTTATTTATCAAGCTGCTATCAAATCATCTTTTCCTGAAAGATTGTGCTTAAGTGAAAACCTAAATCGATTTTTTTCTGTGTTTAAAGCTCAGTTTTATACTGCAGTTATTCTGGAACTGCTGAAGAACACTGCTGTGATGCACCAGCTCCACACCTGGGAAGGGATGTCTGGAAACCAGCTCCTCAGGAAGACCAAGCTCTCTCCCCAGCACTCGCACTTCATCTTTGTGAAAGTCTTTCAGTGGTTCTATTACTTTGCCCTAAAAAAAAAAATAAAATAAAGGCAATTTACACTCCAGCTCACATATCCAAACAAAAAGCCTCAAATGTTTAGGCTCTGGCACCCAAACTGGCCTGACCTCACAGCACCAGTGCCAAGGATTCCATAAACACTGGAAAGGATTCCATGTGAATGTGGCCTTTGTGGAACAGCTGCAGGACAGAGGGTGAGACCAGGAAGTCCCAGTTTGTGCCAGAAGAATCCGTGGCTGCAGCAGAGCAGACAGAGCTGTAAGGCCAAGCTGCTCTGTCTGCATGAATTCAGACCTTTCTTGTCTCTGCTGGATGTTCAAACCAACCCCAAAAGCTGAAAACACTTTGTGCAGGGATCAGAACTGGAAATGGGATCTTTGGTTCTCTCCTGCGGGTGGCAGTCCACATATTGCTGGGTGAGGTCTCTCTCCTGTGCTGGCTCTTTCTCAGAATATCATACAGTGGGAGAACTCAGCATTCCGTGCCAGAAAATCAAATCAGGCAGTTCCCCCACCTTTGCTTCACATGCTAATACTAAAGACTTTGCACAGAAAGGAGTTCAAAAAGCTTTTCTGAGTCTCAGCTAAACAGACCCTTGGCAACCAAAGAAATGCAATAAATGACCCCTTCCAGCTGACCCTCAGGGTGCCAGCAGAGGGGAGCTTTGGTGCTGGGGGCTGTGGCAGCAGCAGGAGCAGCAGCAGGAGCAGCAGGAGCAGCAGCCCTCCCTCACCTCCTCGCGCAGCTTGCGGATCAGCTCGGTGTCGTTGTGGTGGGTTTTGATCACCTCAGCCTTGCCACTGGCCACCAGGGAAGCACTCTCGATCAGGTCAGGCCTCAGGGTGCCCTGGGCAAGGAAAACCTCCTCGGGTTTCAGGTTCATCTCCCCGATCACCTCGTTGGCAATCTGCAGGACAGAGAAAGGAAGAGCTGTGGCACTTCTGGGCTCAGGAGGAATGAGCTGTCTGCCCCACGACAGGGAGCTGCAAAAGCACAACCAGCAGGCTGCTGATGCCAGTGTCCCACTGCTGAAACACTCCTGGTACCCCACCTTCTGATGAACAGAAAATGGAAAAAAATATCTTCACATCTAAATAAAAATATCAAAAATATCTCCAGGAACATCAGTGCCTGTTAAATATTCTCCCTGTCACTTGCCAAAGGCTTCTGGGGCCATCCCCAGCTCACACAAGCCCTGAGGCCACTGATTAAACAGTAAAAGATGTACTCAGGAATCACAGTATTTAAAAACTTCAACCAAACCACAAATAAACGTTACCTTAACGAAGGTGTCACCGATAATTTTTCTCTTTTCTTCAGGACTTGTAGTCATATTTAAGGTCTTGCTAATTCTTTTCCGTGGAGTTCTGTCCTCGTCTGAGATGGGCAGAGTTGTTGTGCCATTATAGAATGAATGGGCTGCATTCACCACTGCAGGAAATCACAGGGATTTTTTTTTTTTTTTTACAAAAATCAATAAATATTTTATGCAGGTTACAAAATAAAAGTTTAACTTTATTGCTTAAAAAACAACAACAAAATAATTTCTTTTGACTATCAACTGCTTTGAATAGGGCTACTCAATACCTCAAAAATTACTTTAACAAGAGCCTTTTATTTCTCTTATTAACCTATTCCTTTTTGCAAATGGTGAGATTAGGCAGCCACCTGCAAGTCCAGTTCTTGCTGCCCTCTTAGATTATCATTTACTCGCTTTAAATAGTTCACAGGACAGTATTTCCCCAAGGCCTTTCTGCAACCAAAATTAAATGATGCACTATTTACTCATGCTACATTATGCCTCTTAATTTAGAGAGGCTCCCAACGCAGGGATCAGCTGGGAGGCTCTCTGGCATCTTTTACCAGCTCTGAACTCCATGACCTACAGAAGGAGCACTTGCAGCAAAGGGATTCCCTCAGTTTGTTCCTCTGGCTGCCTGCCAGAGCCCAGGTTTATTGCTCCATGGAGTAAAAGAATAAGACATGGATTTTCCACTAAGAAAAATAAAAATAAATTTAGAAAAATGTGTTTAGAATGAAGCTGAGGACACAGCAGCCCAGGCTGCACTGTGCCCAGTGCCACACTGCCTGAGCAGAGCACAGAGAAGCCTGGGACAAGGCCCAGAGCCCCAGAAGAGGCAGCTATTGCTCAGTAATCACCAGCCAGGCACACAGAGCAGCTCGTGCTGCTGGGACAAACTTGGTCTTCTCTGACCTCTTCATACTTGAGGTATAAAAAAACCTCTGAGCCTTCCCATCAGCCACATCTGGGCACTCTCTGCTCTCTCACTTATCTCCTTCACAGAATTAGAAAGGTTGGAAAAGACCTCACAGATCATCGAGTCCAACCTTTGACCAACCAACACCTTGTTCTCACAAAGTCACTCCAAATCCATTCAAATGCACCTCTTCCAAAGCAAGGAAAAATGCCTTGAAAGTCATTTCATGCTAGAGCAGCATTCAATCACCCAAGTGAGCTCACAGGTGACAAAGAAAGAGACTGAGGATAAGTGAAGCCCAGAGTGTGAATCAAGGTACTGGAGAAAATGGAAATTCAGTGAGTTCTGCAGCAGCTGAACAGGACCCCTCAGCAGAGGGGTGACCAGGGCACCGATCCACTGCTCTGCTGTGCCCCACCTGCAGGAGACACCAACATCTGAAGAGATGGGGCAGCTCACTGTGCACTCCAATCAAGTAAACAAGGCTAAAAGATTAAAAGTTTGAAAGGTTTCAAGTTTGTAATAGATTCAGGAGGTTCCACATCAGCGACCCGGCCTCGTAGCAGAGTCTGGGAACGGCGAAACCCAACGCTAAGGGCAGACTGTGGGGCAACCACCACAGCTCAGGGCCGGTGTGAGGAACAGAGAGCAGCAAGGTGTACCTTTCACCTGGATGCCCAGCTTCTTGAGGGCCTCCTCCACGGCCTGGCTCTCCCTCTTGCGCATGAAGCCGTTGTCGATGTGCACGGCGATCACCTGCTCGCGGTTCAGCGCGCGGTTCAGCAGCGCCGTGCACACCGTGGAGTCCACGCCCCCGCTCAGCAGCACCTGCGGGACGGGACCCACGGGGTCAGGGGGAACCCACCGGGAACCCACGGGGTCAGCGGGAACCCAAAGGGAACCCACTGGGGTCAGCGGGAACCCACAGGGAACCCACCGGGTCAGCGGGAACCCAAAGGGAACCCACCGGGTCAGCGGGAACCCACTGGGGTCAGCAGAGCACCAGGAACCCACCAGGAACCCACAGGGTCAGTGAGGCACCGGGAACCCACGGGGAATCCACAGGGCACCAGGAACCCACCGGAGTCAGTGGGGCACCGGGAACCCACCAGGAACCCAAAGGGAACCCACGGGGGTCAGCGGGGCACCAGGAATCCACATGGAACCCACAGGGGTCAGCGGGAACCCACCAGGGTCAGCTAGATTCTATTGGCAGCAGGCCAAATTGTCCCTCCTAAAACATTTAAGTGTTTAAGAAGGAGCACAGAGCTGCTCAGGGCTTTTTTGGGGGTGTCTTGGTCAGTGCCAGATGCTTCTCTGGCACCTGCACAGGGATTTTGTTCTTTTGTTTCTGTATCCTTTGTTATTTTACCATTTATTAAAACCTTTGCTTTACAAAACACACCCAAGGAGCCCTCTGGCAATATAATTCAGGCACTCTGGGAGGCTGCAGGTCAACCCTCAGACTTGACACATCTTCAGGGGCTCACTACACTCTGGCCAGGTGCAAGGCTGTATCACAGGACCCAAACCTGGACAATTCCCAAACCAAGCCCAGCAGCTGCCAGTGCTTCTGCACAGCAGCCCCAGCTGTGGCTGAACTCACCAGGACCTTGGAGGAGCCCACTTTGTCCTTGATGTCCTGGATGCACTGCAGCTCCCTGTTCTCCACGGTGAAGGTGCCGCTGCAGCCCGCAATGTCATACAGAAAGTTCTTCAGGATCATCTTCCCGTTCACTGTGAGGCTCACCTCAGGGTGGAACTGTGCTCCATAGAGCTTTTTAGACTCGTTTGCTATGCCTGGGAGACGTGACAAAACAACAAGAAATAAATAAGCTGGAACTGAAGGCATAGCCAAGTCAAGCAAGAGAATCAAAGTGGCTCTTTGGGATATGGTAAATCCAGTGCCTATCAAACCCCAAATTCTGAGGTCCCACAACTTCCTGTGACAATCTCTGTGTGATGTGAAAGCCCTGCTTTCAGTACCTACATTACTCTTGCTCAGTTGAACATTCATGCAATATTAAATAGAATAACAAGTTAATAAAGCTTTAATAATTAAACAGTGCTTGACTTGTACTGTCACAGTGCACAACCCAAATCCCACTGGCACTGCACACCACAGTTTAGGTCTCCCTCTCCCCTGCCTCAAGGGCACAGGATATCTTATTTGAGACAAACAACACATGCATGCTTTAAAATAATATAAACTATGTAAATAATGTTAACTTCAACCACATTTCAATCAGGACCATTCCTTTAAAAGTCTATTTCTTTATTGTCGTGACAGTCTGACACACAAACATACACCAGAAATTGTTAAAAACAATTCATTTATTTGGCAATTAAGTAGCAAGAGCCATTACTCTGTTCCCGTCTGGTTCTAACTCATGTCTATCTTAATTCTTCACTTCACCAAATATTATCAGAAGACAAATTCAGGATAAAAAAAAAAAAATACCTGCTATGATGTTCCCAGACTGTGCCACCACTTTGAATCCATCAGCTACTTTATCCACGCTATCTCCATGAGTAAGGAGCACAAGCTCTTCCTTCTGAAGGCCCCTAAACCAGGATTAAAAATTGGAATCAATTCAAGAAAGAACAAAGATTTGCCTGCCTTTCCAAGAGATGCACTGAGGGATTCCAACAAAAGCACATCTCAACAGACCAGGACATTGAAATGTCTGCAGGATTTCCTTCCCAGGAACAGCCACCTGCAGCTCTGAGAGGCCTCCCTTGGAAGCTGCCTCCTGCAAGAGGGAACTGATCTTAATTCTGAAGGGTTTGTGGGTTTCTTCTTAACAACACCCCAGTACTGAAGTCCCCCCTTGGGCATGGGGAGCCATCTGGAGTCTATCAGGATACTGGGAGTATTGCTTTTTATTTCAACGAAGTGAGCTTTTCTTGTTCAGAACTATGTGTTTTAGGGACAATTTGGGCACATCAGTTC
Source organism: Cettia cetti (assembly GCA_013401135.1). NCBI lineage: Eukaryota > Metazoa > Chordata > Aves > Passeriformes > Sylviidae > Cettia > Cettia cetti. The sequence goes on from VZUI01054531.1 coordinate 18,117, forward strand.
CTGCAGGAGCCCTGCAGAAGGAAGATAATAAAACTGGAACACCAGAGATGAGTAAACTGTCAGACTTTTTACAACGAACTTGAAAGCAATCAACAAAATTATCAAGAAATCTCATTCTGGTTTATAAAACATCACAAAGCAGTTTTAAAGGAAGGTAGAAGAGGAATGGGTTTGGATTTTCTGTGCCCTTTCCAAAACTAAATGGGCACCAACAAATACAAGAGCAGTGCACTGCAGGAGACAAAAGCTTAACTTGAATATTCTCAGATCATGGTGCACTTACAGTGTCTCAGTGAACACTCTGAAATAAGGGGTTTATACAGTATTCCCACAAATACACCTGCTTTTTTAGAGCCACTTGGAAAGTTATCCCTGAATATTTGTTTCTATGAGTAACCTGCTTATTTGTGATTTACACACTTGTAAAAGTTTTATTGGAAATTATCAGCTAATTTCGCCTTTTTTAAAAATAATCTTCCTCTCATCCAGACACCCTTTCCCAGACTGAAACTGCTTTGATGACTGGAAATGCGTGTGCACCTGAAGAGTGAGCAGGTGTTGTCCAGGGTGATGCTGAACACTCCGTCCTCCCGAACGCTCTTCTTGTGCACCGTCCCTCCAAACACCTTGTTCATCATCTGCAGAGCAAAAGGACTCCCTGAGAAAGCTCCTCACAACCTGCATCCCTCACCAGGACTGCAAACACCTCACCACACTCCTGCTGTTTTCCAAAGTTGTAAGAATTCCCTCGGGAATTAATCCTTGCTCTGTACCAGGCTCCTTCCCCTCTGCCACACACAGGGAGCAGAACCCACAGGCAGAGATTTGCAAAATAAGGTTTATTCCACAGGGCACAGCTCCTTCTCTCAGAAAGGGCTGCTCTGCAAACCAGCTGACTGCCCCAGGCCACGCCAAAAACCTGAATTTATTCCCTTGGTTTTATTTTGTGAGTAACCCTGGAAAAACCAAGGTGCACGAGCAGAAGTCACACGCCTAAAGCAGCCCTTGGCTCCCAGGAAGTTTGTTTGGCTCAGCTGGGATCTACCAGACCCCTACAGGGTCACCAGTCAGTCCAAAGGTAAGTAAGGGTTATTTCTCTTTTTGTGAGGGAGTGTTAAGCACTCTTAAGAACCGTGCTAGCACCAGCCCATGCCTGAGACACTGCTGCACTTGTTGCCAGGAGAGGTGCCTTATTCAGCACCAACTGGGCAGAATTAGTGAGTGACTGACAGGTTATGTTTACTCTGACAAAAACAGGGAGTGTGGCACTCAATTCACAGCACTGCAGCAAAGAAAAACCATTTATGCAACTGATCCCAAACTGGTTTGGGTTGGAAAGGACCTTAAAGTTCATCTCATTCCATCCCTCCCAGGAGCTGCTCCAGGAGTCCCAGGGTGCTCCAAAACCTGTCCAGCCCGGCCTTGGGCACTGCCAGGGATCCAGGGGCAGCCACAGCTGCTCTGGGCACCTGTGCCAGGGCCTGCCCACCCTCCCAGGGAAGAATTTGTCCCTAATCTCTAATCCAAATCTGCCCTCCTTCAGTTTAAGGACAAGGCAGAGCTGAGAGAGGAGCACAGAGCAGGCTCCATTCCTGAGCTGAATGCTCCTGTGGCACTGCCTCTGTCTGAAAGCAGCTCCTCCAGCACTGCCCCCTCAGTTCATGCAGGAATGAGGCCCAGAAGGTGGGACAAGCTCCTGCAGATGTTTCCCAGCCCCAAGGACTGTTGTCTCCCAACTGCACCTGCATCCCATAGCAGATGCCAAGCACTGGTTTTCCTATTGTGAATATGGCTGGGTCGAACCATGGGGCATCTTCTGCATACACTGAGTTTGGTCCTCCAGATATGATGATGGCTCTGCAGACAGAACATGAAGAAATCATTAATACAGATACACTGGTTACTTTGAAATCTATTTCCTTTAAGCATTGGCACTGTCTCATACCACTCTTAGAACTGATACTTCCTAACACACCTTTTAACACAGATATCATAAACACATAGCTTGATTTTTGCTGTCAAATCCAGAAGGTTTTCAGGGAGGGATTTCCTCAGTTTAAACAAAGTCAAATGTAAACTATCACAAAAAGTGCCTGTATTTTAAATTCCTCATAGCCAACCATCAGCTATGAGAGAAGCAGGATGGCTGGGACAAATGTAGAGTACTAGCACAGAGGTGTGTGTGTATATATATATTTTTATATATACACACACACACACACAATTTATGAAGTCTGTTAAATCTGGAGGAGACCTGTGGTCAAAAATTCCACTCCCTAACTCCTAAAGCTGCTGAAAAAAAAAGTCCCTTCATCCATTCTGGTTATGCAGAAATGGCATTAGAAGCAAGTTGAGAATTACAAGGGCAATACATGCAATCACGTAGGGTTTGGAGTTAATACATCACACTATAAAAGAAAATTAAACTATCTCAAAAGGGAAGAAAGAGGTTTTGCAAACCATAATGATTTACAAGACCATGAACTGCAGAAGCACCAGTTGGGCAACACTCCTGGCCTCGTCCTGGGACCGAGCAGGGCTGTACCAGACCTTGGACTCAGAACTGTTTGTCTCACAGAGAACATCAAACTTGTTCCCAGCCAGAAATGCAAAACCAAACGAGACAGAAGTTGCATAAACGGGATTAAATGTATCTAATAATTCTCCCAGCATTAGCTCCATGCAAGTACTGCCAAAACAGAGTTTTTCTGCTTCTGAGCAGCAGGAACACAATTTACCACAATACCTTTAGTATTCGAGTTGAGTTAGTTTAATTTAAATTAAAAAAAAATTTTAGAAGCCTGCAAAAAATTCAACAGGTAAAACAGCAAAATCATCTGCATTTTGACAAATACTGAAAACGCAGCCTCTTGAACGATGCTTTGGAACAGAAATTATTGAAATGACATTAAGAAACAAATGCAGAAATGCGCAAAAAGGCACAGAGAGACAAAGGTACAGCACGGATCTCTGCCCAAGCGGAGCCAGCGAGCCCGCGGGCAGGGAGGCAGTGCCCAGGGGCTGCCAGGTGCTGGGCACAGGCGGAGGGAGCAGGGAGGGAGCAGGGAGGAGCGGGGCTGCGGGACGTACCGGAAGCCCTGCTCGCGGATGGCGAAGGCCGGCGTCTCCAGCGGGAAGATCTCAGACTGCACGAAGAGCTCGCGCACGCGCCGGTCGATGACCTTGCCGTACTGCGCGCCCGCGTCCAGGATCACCACGGCGCCCTCGTAGTGGTGCTGCCCATCCTTCAGCTCTGCCCCGGCGTTCTCGGGCTGTCAACGGCACCGCCGCATGGATCCCATGGAGTCACTGACACCCGCCTCAGGGATCCCATGGAATCATTGCCACCCGCCTCAGGGATCCCATGGAATCATTGCCACCCGCCTCAGGGATCCCACGGGGTCACCGGCACCCGCCTCAGGGATCCCACGGAACCACCAAGACACGCGGCTGGAAAAGGCCTCTGAGAGCAGCCTGAGTCCAGCTGTCCACCCAAGGCCACCGCCGTGGTCAGCAGTGACCCGTGCCCTCTCGTGCTGCTCTCACACATTTTCCGAACCTTCACAGGGATGGTGACCCCACCACCACCCTGGGCAGCCCCCTCTGATGCTCTACAACCCTTCCTGTCAGGAAATGCCTCCTGATATCCAGCCTAAACCTCCTCTGGTTTACACTGACAGCTCATTGACTAAGCAGATCTCTTTAACAACTAGCATGTGCCAGGCTTTGCTAATTAACTATGCTAATTTATGATAAAAATGATAAAGACCAGCCAAGAAACTTCAAAATGAACAAAAAAAAAATCTTAAAGATTATAAGGACCGGTTGAGGCACTAGCAAGATAAAGGCACTGGACACCAGCACAGAACATCCACCCCAAGCAGACACAGGTACAACATCCCCCAAAACAAAGAGGGCACAAATTAGGGAAGAAAAATGCTAATGGCCTAATGAAGGCAGAGCTTTCTACAAGCAAGAGCTCATATGCCTTGATCACCATCTGCAGCCTCTCCATCTTTTTCCATTTTCCAATTCCACGTGAACCCCAGCACAGCCCAGAGAGCCTCAGCCTTTTTCTCAGCCTGAGAACTGGGAGCCTCAGCCTTTTTCTCAGGCAAAACAGCACAAAATGAAACAAAAAATGTTTTCCCCCATGACGCTGTCTCATATGCTGAACTCCACTTGACATTACCTCCTGGAGAGAATAAAAAGGGGAAATTGAGAACAAATGTCGCTGCTAAATGATTAAAAAAAAAACAAAAAACCAAAACCACACATTTTGAGCGCAGCATTTGAGCAGACTGCACATCAGGACAAAGCACTGGTTCCCTCTGAGCTCCTCATGTCTGAGCTGCTTGGCCAATTTTGGCTAAATCTGAAAGAGTGCTAAAAAACACAAGGCCAAGTTTCTTTATTACAGAAATGGTGAGAAGAGGCAGCTATTCCATGGAACCATCCTTATCGGAGCATCCCCAAGGAAGAATCAAGAGCCACGGTCTAACACCAAAAATCGGCTGCCTAAAGAATTTACTTTTCTTAGGGAGTTCTTCCCCTAAATTAAAGCTTACTCTGTTTCCTTGTCAATGCACCTTGGTGAAGGACAAACTGGGAAGGGTTTTACTTTGGCAAAGGCTGCCTCCAAACATCTTGGAGCTCCATTTCAAATTTTAGTGATGGCAAGTTGTTCTGCTCGATTGGACCGGGCAGCAGAACCTCCAAACCAGGACTCGCCTGTGTTGCCATCACTGCTGCTCAAGCATTTCCAGCTGGGGCAGGAATTCCCCTCAGACTGCCACAGGAGATCCTGGAGAGCATCATCCTGCTGGGACACAACCTCCCAACAAACACACTGGGAATGTCCACAGCTCACACCAGCTGGAAGATGTTTTATCTTAATTAACAGACATAAGGGGGGGAAATAGTGCTAAATCCCTCAAAAGCCTAAATCCAGGTTAAAATCAGGTATTTAATTTTTGTCCTTCAGCTGGCAGCCAAGTTGCCTGATGGGGAGCTGTTAATGACTTTTAGTCCTGGGTTACACAACAGAAAGTGCCCATCTTGGAAGAGAGCAGACTTCAGCAGCAAAGACCCCTTCACACCCCAGTGAGGCAGAGTCACCAGAACTGTCCTCCCTTCCAGTGCATGGGAGGGGATCACTTTTAGAGTGATTCTGGGCATTTTCACCTAGCAATTTCTAAATTAGCAGCTCTTGTGAGACAGACCAACATCCTTATTCTTTCCTGAGCCTATCTTAGGGAAAATACTATTCCTTGCAGTGCTACTTTTTTGTTTCAAGTCTTTAATTGTTTCAGAGCAGTAGTTTGTGTCATTTAGGGACAGAGCTCTGCAGCCCTCTCACAAAAAAAGACTAAACAGAAGTTCCTGTTGGTGTCAGCTCAGCTGGACTGAGAGCCGAGCATCTACACCTGTAGCTAATAAATAGATCAATCTGGCTTTCAGTGCCCTACCCCGAGATGTTTTGGGCAGGCAGGCATGGTTAATGGGGGCATGAGGAGTGTGAAAACAGAAAGAGTCCGCAGTTACATCAGGAGAAGCTGGAGAAGCACTGTTATAGCAGCACAAATGGTCTGTGCACCACCCTCAGATCTCATATCTCATCAGAAGCAGGACAGCAATCCAGATTCTTCTGGACTAACCAGACAAGCAGAACTGTAAGGGGGTTCAGGACTAAGAGTGCCAAACATACACCACCTTAAATCACAGGCAAAAAGAGGAAAGGAAAAAAGGTAGAAAAGTAATCACAGGATCTGGCTTTACTTATTGAAAGGCACTGTTCCAAGGCTAGGGGTTTTAAACCCAAATTTACCAAGGGAAACTTCATTTGATGAAATCCAAAAACGAACAGATGCTGTTCATGTGCAGCCAGCACGGCAGCTGAGCTCTGTACACCACAGACGTGCCAGCAGAGAGCTTAAGAGGACACCAGACAGCCCAGCTCCTGCAGGGATGGACAGGGTTTATGGAGCCAGCACCTCCTCCTACTGGGGAATGAACAGCCTCTAAAGAAAGCTCTTTTTCCCCTCACTACAGCTGGAACTAGAGCCCCTTGTCTTCTGGTCTATTCACACAGAAATCTAGAGAACTCGCTGGTTTTGAGAGCTGCTGTGGAAGCTGCTCTGACACCTGTCCCAGGCACACCAGGCACTGGGGCTGAGGCACCAGAGCAGGACTAAAAACAGGACTAAAAACCTGTGCACAGCAAGAGGAGAAAGCCTCTATTCAGCTAATTCAAATCACAAGTCACCCTGAATACCATGGACCCAAGACACGGCACCAAGGTGCCACCTGAGCCCTGTGGCCACCCCAGCTGTCCTGCCATGCCAAGGGGCAGCCTCGTTGCACCATGGTAACACTGGAGGGCAAAAATCTTGCATCACCACTGCTCTTCTGGTGTCCAAACCAAGTGATTCCGAGTTCTCTGGTGAGCTGAGGTATGAGAACTGGAACCAGGCTTGGGCTACCAGCCAAGGACACCACAAATCCTGTTCCCTGCATCTCTGCCTAGTGCCTTAAACTGAGCGTGCAAGTTCCTAACAGACCGCTTGTGCGGAATCAGGGGATTTTTCAGCATTTCACACACCCACATGCCTGCAGGTTGGTCGTTAATGCAATTAATAAACCAAATTTCCATACAAACCAGTCCCATTCTGGAGTACTGCAAAGTAGCAACAGCTCCTCTGCCCCAGCACTCAGCACTGAGCTTTCACCCACACTAGTTAAGTTAGGAAAAGCCTAAACCAGGAGCCTTGATCTTGCGCTTTCAAGCCAGCACAGGTTTTACAAGAGTTTAACTGTTTCCCTGTGGTATTAAAATTAAGCAGGTCTAAGAAGGCTCAGCCCTATTTCAAAGTATAAGAGGAAAGCAGCTCCCTCAAACTCAGGCCATCCTCACGACCGAGACAAGAGCCCCCCAAATCATTATGTCAGGGACGCTTTAACAGACAGGAGCCTCATGCAGGTGTCCCTGGGCTGCGGGGACCCGGTGCCTGCAGAAACTGCTCTCACCCGCGCAGGATGAGCCGTGAGCTCCACATCCCAGTGCCGGCAGCGACAACTGCAGCCCCCAAGCGCAGCCCCTGCCACGAAAGGAGGCTGTGACCATGGCCGGGGAAAAACGTGCCAGAAAACTTACACAGGGACGAACTGAGCACTCAGAAAACCCTTCAGAGGCACAGCTGCTTACAAACTAGATAAAGAGCCGAGAACAAGGGAGGAGAGGAGCAGCCCCAGCCGAGAGAGGAGGTTGTGAACACGGCCAAGGAAAAGCGTGTCACAAAACTTACACAGGGACCAAGTGAGCACTCAAAAACTGAGCACCCAAATCCCTCCAGAGTCACGTTTTTTCGCAAACTAGATAAAGAACCCCGAACAAGTCTTTGATGCTGCTACAGCCGCAGCTCGAGGCAGCTTACAGGGCTTGGCTGAGAAGTTTTCACTATCAGAAGGAGCTGAGAGTTCCTGCTCGCACGGGCCGTTCCGAGCCCCGATGTGCCCGCGCCGCACGGACACGCGCCCGCCCCGTCGCTGTCGCTGCAGCGGGGCACGGGGCGATGCGGGGACAGCGGCGGCACCCCGCGCCAGGGCTGGGGCTCTGGGGGGCTCTGCCCGTGCCCTGAACGAACCGAGCCCCCGGGCCCGGCCCGGAGCGGGGACACGGCCGGGCACAGGCCGGGCAGGGCGCCGCAGAACAGCCCCGCTCGGGGAATTCATCAGGTAAATAACGAATTAGCGCCCTGCCAGCAGCCAGCGCTGCGGCTGCGGCGCGGGCGGTCCCCGTTCTCCCCGGTCACCCGTTCCCCTCCCGGGCCGCGGGGCCCCGCCATGTGCCCGAGCGGGCAGCACCGGGCCGGGCCGGACCGAAGCGGGGAGCACGGCGGGCCCGCGGCCGCAGCACTGACCTTGGTGTCCCCGTTGCACAGGGCCATGGGGGCGGCGGGCAGCGCGAAGAAAGGGCCGCGAGCAGCCGCGGCCGATGAGCTAATGCCGCCCGCGGGAGGAGGAGCCGCCCGGCACGGCCGCTCCGGCGGAAGGGGAGGAGCGGCGGCGGGGTCAGGGGCGGGACGGCGCTGCGGGGACACGGCGGGGACACGGGGACAGCCCCGGCAGCCCGGCGGTGTTTGGGCTCTGGTTTGGCTCTATCAGCAGGGTAGAAACAATGAGAGCTTTGCAGTGAGCGGGGGCTTGTGCGTCAGCATCCTATGGTATCATGGGATCACTGGCTGGTTCGGGTTGGGAGGGATATCAAAACCCATCCCGGCCCACCCCCTGCAGGGGCAGGGACAGCTTCCATCGACCGGCCTGGCCTTGGACGCTGAACCGGCTGTGCCTGCTCGGTGAATTCCCCGGCGGACACCGGAGAACGTGGAACCCTGCTGGAACGGTCCCGGGCCTTTCCCTGAACATCAGTTTAAATGCAGGAAATGAAGGAAGGGGTCGATGAAGGAGTTCTGGTTAATATGAAATCACACACCAGCGCCTGGTTCTGCTCTCAGATTCCGAACAGTCCTGAGGCTGATAGAAACGTACAGGTTTTGTTCACAATCGGTGTTGTTTTTTGGCATGTGTCAGTCATTCTTTTAGTTCTGTTTACATTGGCATTCAAGCAGGGTCATCTCAGAGCACATGGCACAGGATTGTGTCCACATAGGTCTGCAATATCCCCAGTGAGGAGACTGCACACCCTCTCTGGTCTCTGTTCCAGTGCTCACAGGGAAGATCTTCCTCCTGTCCAGGTGGAACTTCCTGGGCTCAGTCCCTGCCCGTGGCTCTGGTGCCATTGCCGGGCCCCCGGAGCAGAGCCTGGCCCCGCTCTGCCCCTCCCTGCACACAGGGACACCCAGGGCTGAGGGCCCCTCTCAGCTGGCCGGCTGAACAGCCCCAGCTCCTCAGCCTTTCCTGGGCACGGAGACGCTCCCGTGATCCCGATCAGCATCCGACCCCATCCCGGTTCCCGGTTGCCGATCCCGGTTCCCGTTCCCGGTTCCGGTTCGCTGCCCCTGACCCGTCAATCAGGGTCAGGGGGCGGGGCTGTTTGTGACGTCACGGACAGCGCACCAATGAGACGCGGCCACGCCTGGCGCGCGCGGGGCGGGGCGGTTCCCTCAGCGCGGCGGCGCCGGGGCCGCTCCCGGGCCGTTCCCGCCCGCGCCGGGGCCGCTGCCGCTGCCGGACATGGCGCCCGCCATCGCCGCCGAGGAGGGCGGGCGGCAGCGCCGCGCCGGCACCCGCCGGCACAGCCTGGACCTGACGGGCGAGCCGCCCCCCGACGGGCTGCCCGGGGACACCGAGGCGCTGCTGCCGACGCCGGCGCGGGCGCGGGGGTACCGCGCGGAGCTGGGCAGCATCCTGCTGCTGCTGGTGCTGTACGTGCTGCAGGGCATCCCGCTGGGGCTGGCGGGCAGCGTGCCGCTCATCCTGCAGAGCAAGAGCGCCAGCTACACCGACCAGGCCTTCTTCAGCTTCGTGTTCTGGCCCTTCAGCCTGAAGCTGCTGTGGGCGCCCTTGGTGGACGCCGTGTACCTGCGGGGCTTCGGCCGCCGCAAGTCGTGGCTGGTGCCCACGCAGTACGTGCTGGGGCTCTTCATGATCTACATGTCCACGCAGGTGGACGCGCTGCTGGGCGACGGCCACGGCCGCGGCCCCGACGTGGCGGCCCTCACCGTCACCTTCTTCCTCTTCGAGTTCCTGGCGGCCACGCAGGACATCGCGGTGGACGGCTGGGCGCTGACCATGCTGTCCCGGGAGAACGTGGGCTACGCCTCCACCTGCAACTCCGTGGGGCAGACGGCCGGCTATTTCCTGGGAAACGTGCTCTTCCTGGCCCTCGAGTCCGCCTCCTTCTGCAACAAGTACCTGCGGTTCGAGCCGCAGCCCCGGGGCATCGTCACCCTCTCAGGTACGGCGCTGCGGCCTGGCTGTGCTGGGATGGAGGCAGGGAATGCCCGGGTTTGGAAGGGACTTCAGGGATTCCCTGCGCAGGGACACCTTCCACCGTCCCAGACTGCTCCCAGCCCCAGTGTCCAACCTGGCCTGGGCACTGCCAGGGATCCAGGGGCAGCCACAGCTTCCCTGGGCACCCTGTGCCAGGGCCTGCCCACCCTCCCAGGGAAGGATTTTTCCCTAATAGTAATGGTTATATCTTTCTCAGGATGCGTCTTCCCTGAGCCCGGACCCCTGTGTGGTTTGACACTGGGAACCAAACAGGTTTGGTTTGTCCCTTGCCCCGTGGGAAAGCACAGCCTGCTTGGAGGCTGGCACAGCCCACTGCTACATGCACTGGAGTTCAGATTTTTCTGGGCTGAAGTCTGTGGGAAGCCTGCCTTGTCATTATCTTGGCTGATCTAAGCACTTTGGAGGAACTCTGTCTTCCCCTCCTAGTTAATGGCCATGGACTAGATTACTCTTTAAAAAAAAGCAAGCCAAAGTCTCCATCTGGAAAGAAGGAACAAGGGAATTAAAAAAAAAAAAAAAAAAAGGTTCTTCCGATATGATATTTTTCACAGAGTGAAAGTGAAGGTGTTCAGGGGTGAGCATGTAGGCAGTTTCTGAAGGAAGGCCTTCTTTTAGTAAATTAAGCGGGATCTGCTTTTTCTCTTTAGCTAATTAAATGGGCTGTGTAAGCATAACTAGCTGTTAGTGGAGGGATGTTTCTGTTTGCTGGGGTTTGGGATTTTTCTCAGAAAGGTTCTGTGTGGTGGGTTATGTTAGGGATATTGCCCAGGAGGTGCTTCAAGTGCACCTGGTTTGGTTGCAAGTTTGAGGGAGGCCAGGAGATCCTGGCACCACTTCTGGCTGCAGTCTCAGGGTGACCCCGGCAGTGAAGAGCAGATCCCCATGGTGTGTCTCCTCTGCCCCCCTCACACTGATTGCCTGGCCTGTACCTGTCCCAGAGGTGCTGAAACAGGCTGGAATTGTTGTGTGCAGGGCAGCTTTGCTTTGTCCTGCCCCTTGCCCGGGGGTGAATCAGGGCAGCCGTTCCCAAGACAGCTGTGCTTGCCTGCTCTCTGCAGCTCTCCCTGGTGCTCCTGTTGCTCCCTGCTGCCAGCCCTGTGTCTGGCCCAGGGCAAGGAGCACAGAGTGGCCCTCCAAGGGTCCCAGCTGCTTCCTGCCTTTCCCTGGTGCTGTGCAGCTCCCTCTCACTGCAGTGCACGCTGACGTCTTTGCTGCTGATGCAACTTGCAGGCACTGGTGTTCAGAGAGCTTGGCCTGCTTGTACTTCCCTCACTGCCCAGGGGTTTTGGCTGTTTGGGGATTTTTCCTCTCGGGGCTGTTTGTATAAATGGATTTGTTACTATAACAAAAGTGCTGTTTTTATAAAATATTATCCCAAACCCAAACAGTGCCAATGCAACCTCTAAACCTGCCCTGGAGTATTGATGTGGGTGGAGTAAGAGCAGCAAATAACTGACACTGCAGTTGCAGGATATGCTTTTTCAGGTGCTAGAACTGTAAGAAATTTCTGTTCAGTCGTGTGACTGGCCCAGTTTGGTGTTTCCCTGGAGCAGCTGAGAGCAGCAGGAGTTCCCAGCTCACCGAGGAGCACAGGGGCTCCCTGGTCCTTGCCCTGGCTGTAATGGGCTCGTGATGAGCAGGTGTGGGCAGGTAAAGCAGCAGGAAACTTCACTGCTGGAAAAGGTGAATGTTCTCTGCCAGCTCAGATCTCTGAGCACTTTTGTCATAGGCTGAGCCCAGTGCCAGAGAAAGAACAATCAACACTGCATGGCCCAGAGGGGCAGCACCCTGAGGGAATGGCTGCAGCCGTGTCAGGGGAGGGTCAGGTGGGGATCGGGGAGGGATCCTTCCCCAGAGGGTGCTGGGCACTGCCCCGAGGCTGCCACAGCTCCAGGAGGGTTTGGACAACGCTCCCAGGGTTGTCTTGTGCCAGGCCAGGAGTTGGGATGATCCCTGTGGATCCATCCCAGCTCAAGATATTCTGTGATCCTAAGTCAGCTCTGAGGTGTTGAGAACAGCAGCATTCATTGTTCTCATTAACTGCAGGAAATAATGTGGACAAATGTGAAACCATCATCAAATTCACCAAACCAAAGGCTATGTTGGGCTGTGTCAGGCTGAAGCACCAGAGAAGGAAATGGGAAAAACCCTTCTGTGGGCTGATTGTCCTGGCACATCCAGGGGTTTATTTAGCACTTGCTGTTCAGGTGACTTTTGTTTTTCTAAAAGCAGGGGAAGCTCCCTGGCTGGGTTTGTGATTCCTGCCTGGTTTGCCCGTTCCAGCATGAAGGACAGGGAGTGAGCACAGACAAAGGTGCCCCTTACAGGCCACCCCCCCTTACCTGTGCCAGGGGCTGTGGGCAGCCCTCCTCCTGGGAGGGGATCCTGGCTGCCTGGGCAGGTACAGCTCTTGGCACCTGTACCACCTGGCTTCCTTCTTCGTGGTTGTTTTCCAGCCTGATCCAGCCCTGACAGAGTTCAAAAACTTGTTTTGCCCCATCTCAGTGGTTTATTTTGTTACTAGCACTGTAGCTGCAGGAACAAAATAGGGATGGGGGAAGCAGCAGGGGTTGGACCAGAAAGTTTGTGCTTGAAATCCCTTATGTAAACTCTAATTTCAAAGTTCTTTTGCTTGTAGTCTCTTAGTGAGGTTCCTTGTATTTGAAGGGAAATGTCCCTTATTTTTGTGTAAGCTGCTTACAGCCTCAAAACCCCCCATTTTTTTCTTGTCTGAACTACTATATATATATATGGTGGGGTTTTCTTTTTTTCTTGCCTTGCTTTGTTGCTGATGCAGCCCCTGCAGTGCTGTGCTGCAGCTGACAGGGCTGGCCTGATCAGGAGCACTCATGTGATGATGCTCAGAGCTATTTCTATCCCCATCCTTGCACTGTGTGTCTCTCACTGCAGTGATAATGCTCAGGGTTATTATTAGAGAGCTGCTCCTCTGTGTCCTTTGTAGCCAGCAGCTGTGATTTGTGAGACACTCAGAAAATGCATCTTTCCTTCAGGATGTCTGTTTAGGGCACCTTTTGTTTAAGTGAGAGCAATCTGACAGTGTTGCTTGGGGTGATGTTTATTTTAGGAGAGGGAGAAGTAGCAGAAATGGCGTGAAAAGCCTTTTTTCTGTTGCCCTGGGAATGGTGCGACCCAGCTGGAGCAGTCCGTGCTTGCAGAGCCTGCTCCCCTCCTGCAGCAGAGGCAGGCGGTAATTGACAATTGAGGGAACCTGTGCGCTGTCTCTGCCCTTTCACCAGCCCTGCTGCTCCTTCCCAGTCTCCCAGAGGCTGCTGGAAGATGAAAGGCTGCTCCTGTCCTACCCTCTGCACGTGGCTGAGTTCTTTCCTGCCTCTGTGCTAGAGGCAGAGGATAGGATTACTTGAACTGACCATTCACTGAATCAGAAAATATTCTCTTGGTGGTTTTTTACTGCCCCACATGCATGAATTAGCAGATACTGATCTGCTTAAAACAGAGCACTTGAATGCTGGCAGGTCTCCACTTGAGCCAGACAAATCTGAGGACTCCTTACAGCTCTGTAAAAACTTTCCTCAGGCCACCTTCACACTCCTCAATCCCTGCTTCCTCCAGGAGGGAGATGGATTTTAGATAGAGGTGTAGAGCTGAGGCACAGAGTGGCTCCCTGCCTGCCTGGTAATGCAGCTGGGGAGCTGGGGAGGAGTTCTGCCTCTGGAGGTTCTTCCCTGCTTCCTCACCATTACATGTGCTTTTCCTGCTTTATCAGCCTGTCGTGGTTGTGTGTGCAATCCTTCAACACGTTTCATTTTTGCTTCTGTTCTCCTGCAGCATGCTCGCTGTGCTAATAACCCACCAAACAGCAGGGAGGTGACCTGCTTTGCTGCTGCTCCCCTGCCTCAGCTCCTTGCAGAGGAGGGCAGAACTGTGTCACTCACTGTAGGCAGTAGCTCTGTGCTTGTGGTTTGCTTTTGCTGCTTGTTTTTATTTCACTTTGATTGTTAGGTTTATATTGTCCAACAGTCAATCATGGCTGCTACCAAGAAATGTTTATTTTCCCCTCCAGATTTCCTGTTTTTCTGGGGAGCTGTCTTCCTAGTTACCACTACATTGGTTGCCTTTTTGAAAAAGGAGAACCAGGAGCTAATACCAGCAAAAGAAGAAACAAAAGGCATTACTGACACGTACAAGCTGCTATTCTCAATAATCAAGATGCCAGCAGTTCTTACTTTCTGTCTCTTGATCCTCACTTCAAAAGTAAGTAAATACATTTAAGAATTGTTAAATGCTGACATCAGAAGGGGTGTAACTTAGTTTTGCTATTGGCTGTCATCAGAGTTTTGAATTTTCTCATGAAATTTAAGTAAAATGGCTTATCTCACTGCGCTGAGCAGGGCTGTGCAGCAGAAAAGCTTTGTGTGAGCTTTTGTGTTAACACAAGCATTGAAGAGAAGTTTGGTGGCAATGTGGTGTGAAAGTACATTTTTAAACAGGCTGTGTAGCCTGCCGTTAAAAGGACAGATTTTTTTTCTTTAGCTGAGAATCCCCAGCTCTGTCCAAGCTGGGTTTCCATGGCTCCAGTTGGACATGGAGGATGCCAGCAGCACTGAAGGCACAGGAATGAATGGCAGTGCTACTTAATGTTCTTGGGATAGTTTTGGCTCTGATGACAATGAGCGTGAGCAAGTGTAGAACATGTAGAACTAATTTGGAAATCCAATCAGGGACAGAAGTGACTTGTCCTGTATCCCATTTCTGAATTTACTTGATAGGGAGTAAATTGAATTTCTATCCAGACTCCCTGTTCTCCTCAGCTTATTCTGTCTCCTTGACATTGCAGGTTGGGTTTTCAGCAGCAGATGCTGTAACAGGACTCAAACTGGTGGAGGAGGGAGTCCCCAAAGAGCACCTGGCTCTGCTGGCAGTTCCAATGGTTCCTCTGCAGATCATCTTGCCCCTGGTTATCAGCAAATACACAGCAGGCCCCCAGCCCCTGAACACCTTCTACAAAGCAATGCCTTACAGGTAAAGCCTATTTCAGTGAAACACAGTAATATGTGTGCTCAATTTGTGTGTTCAGATCACGTGTAGGGTTTGTGTGTAACTCTCTGACTTGCAGGTGCAGAGAAGTGTGTCAGGATTGTCACAGTGAGTTGAACTGTCTGATCCTGCAGTGTCACTGTGTGGAAGCAGAGCATGAGGTGTTTGGGATGTGCATGTACAGCAGCATTAGAGCAGTGCTCTCCTGCTCCGACTTAACAATGTCACTGCCTGTCAAGTATTTGATACCTAATGCTGAGAGAGAAATAGGTGTAACAGATCTAAACTATTTTAATGTACTCTCTGTGATTGTTCAGTGGTTGCTTTGTATTGGGGAAACACATGGGAAGAATTACTTGGAATTACAAATCATCTTTCTCGTCCCTCCAGGTTGCTGCTTGGCCTGGAATTCGCTTTCCTGGTGTGGTGGGCTCCTAAAGTAAAGCATGAAGGAGGATTTCCCATCTACTACTATGCTGTGGTGGTGCTGAGTTATGCTCTACACCAGGTAACACTCACTGTGAGGGGAGGGGAAATGCTGTCACCTGTCTTGTCCTGGGTCACACTGGAATCCCTCCAAGCCTGACCTGTGCTGTGTGGCAGGACTGGCTTCTAATACTCTAGCAGTGTTATTCCTCCTTATTCCCTGTGCTCCATTGGACACCATCTGTGGAGCCACTTCTAGTTGTCCATGTCTGGTGTAGTTCCCCAGATTCCTTTTTCCCCAGGCCCAGAAGCTCAAAAGCACAGAGAAGCTGGAGAAATCCCAGAACTGTGTCTGAGCTTGATAGGTGTGCTGGTGAACGCACTGATTGTGCAGAGAAATAAAGTTATGTGACCCTGGTCCTAGGAAAAAAACCAACTTGATTGTTGGAGGAACATCATCATGGATCTGATGCAAAGACTTGGCAAACAAGCACCTTATACAGCGTGGTCTTTGGATCAGAACTGAAATGAATGCAGTGCTGGAGAGGTGGCTTTAAACGCAGAAGGTTGTTTTGGGGTGCTGTTCTAGCTGCCTGATGGTGTTTCAGTTTGATACCCAAGTCATGCCGGTGCATGTGAGGCTGCGGCTGCTGCAGCACGACTCGAGGCAAGCAGCACGGGGTTAGCACGGGGACAGGCTGCAGGAGCACCTGCTGCTGCTGGCATGAGGGCCAGGCAGTGCTGCTGAGCTCAGGGGGTCTCACAGGGGGGTTCAGTTGTCCGTGGCCCGTGTTTGTCCCCTCAGATCACCCTGTACAGCATGTACGTGGCCATCATGGCCTTCAACGCCAAGGTCAGCGACCCGCTCATCGGGGGCACCTACATGACCCTGCTCAACACCGTCTCCAACCTGGGGGGCAACTGGCCCTCCACCGTGGCCCTGTGGCTGGTGGACCCCCTGACAGTGAAGGAGTGTGCTGGGGCCCAGGGCCACACCTGTGCCACTGCCGCGGCCGCAGAGGTGAGCTGGGCTGGGCTGGGCTGGGCTGGGAGGGGGCTCTGCTCAATGCCTCAATGCAGGGCTTCTTGCAGTATTTTTTTTGCCTTTGAAAACCTTCACAATGTCTAGCTTGTGCTTAAAAATTCCCACGGATGGAGCTCCTTTTCCTGTCTGATAAAATCCGGTCTGTTAGCACCTGCACACTCAGGATAAGCAGCCCCTTACCCAGGGTTTGCAGCTGCAGAGGAGGGAGCCCTTTCTTCCCCTGCTGAGCTGGGGTAGAAGCACCAGACTGGTGCCTCATCCTGTGCAGTGTGAGGAGGCTGTAGGTTTGGAGTTAGGCAGTCAGGGGCTCTGTCCTTGGCAGGCTCTCTGTCCCCCAGGGCCCTCCACTTCTGTGGTAGGTTTTTTCTTCCTCCTGTCTCCCTGGAGGCTTCTTATCTGTCTGCCTTGATACCTTCTCCAAGATGCTGCTCTGCTCTCTGATTTTGGTGTCCACTTTCCCCATGAAATCAAGTGGGACTGGCTGCCTGCCCAGTTCTGGGAGCCCTGTGGAAGAGAACAAAGAACTTGCTGTACACAGATCAAACAACAGGACACAAAACTGCTGGGAAAGCAACATTTCAAATTCAACTCCTCACAGCAAGAGACATTTGACATGGCTGAAGAGTGGAAATATTTAGGGGTTTTTTTTCTGTGCTCATGAGTGAGATTTATTGCACTCCTGAATGCCAGGATTCTCTAGGACATAGAGGTTCTCTAAATGATCAAAGTGTTCTGGAGTCCAGCATGACTTTGTCTGATTTGGAGTTGCAGTTTTTGCTGGTGCAGAGGAGAAACTGCTTCTGCAGCAGATGCTTTCCCAGCCTCTCATTAGCTTGTCACTGATTGGGTTCCTTGTGTCTCAGCCTCTACTGAGCTTGAGTCCTTCCTCCTTCACCTCATTCCTCTGATCTTGGTGACATTCCACCACCACCACTCCCTTCTTATTCCTAATCTGATCTTGACATGTCTCAGAATAATGAAAATGCTGGCACAGCCTCAGCTCAGAGGGGTGATTAATCCTGGGATTAGAGCAGTGTTGAAA
The DNA here is from genome assembly GCA_013401135.1 of Cettia cetti. Classification (NCBI taxonomy): domain Eukaryota; kingdom Metazoa; phylum Chordata; class Aves; order Passeriformes; family Sylviidae; genus Cettia; species Cettia cetti. Next base: position 35,618 of record VZUI01054531.1, read on the forward strand.
GCCAAACAATAGCAGAGACAATCCTGGCCTGTACAATCTCCCTGTGAATGCTGGGGGTTTTTTCTTCCAATTCAAAACCATCCTGGGCTTGTTTCTCCCAGATACAGAATGACAGAATCGTGGAATGGTTTGGATTGGAAGGACCTTAAAGCCCATCCAGTCCCACCCCCCTGCCGTGGGCAGTGACACCTCCCACTGTCCCAGGTTGCTCCAAGCCCTGTCCAGCCTGGCCTGGGACATTTCCAGGGATGGGGAGTCCACAACATGGATGGCTAGGAAAAAAATCATTTCCTCCATGAGGTTGGGAACAGTGGTGGAACCTGCAGGCCAGCAGGTTCAGTGGGGCCGTTTCTGTTTTCTGGAGTTTGTCCTTTGGGCTGATGTGCTCCATTTCCCACATGTTTAGAGCAGGTTTGGTACTTTGTAACTTTTCATGCTGCTGCTAAGCTCAAAAGCCTCCCTGAGCAGCTGCATGGGCAATAACAAAGAGTGAAGAGCTGTGTGTAGTGATGGCCAGGAGCAGGCAGGCGGCAGCAGCCGCGGGTGCTGTGTCAGTGCATGAAGCTGTGCTCTGTTTCAGCTGTGCACAGCAGCTGGGGGCTCCTGTGTGACCACCCTGGACGGTTACTACGTGGAGTCCATCGTCTGCGTCATCCTGGGCTTCGCCTGGTGGTTCTTCCTTGGACCAAAATTCAAAAAGCTGCAGGACGAAGGACAGTCTTCGTGGAAGTGCAAGAGGAGCAACTGATGCACTTGGGTGTTGGATGGACCAGCAAGGTGGTTTTGGTTTTATTACAAAGACGTATCCCGTAATCAGCACCCCGGAATCCCGGTGTTTCTGGGCCACACCAGGGGATCTGTGTTGCCCAGCAGGGCTCTGTGTGGCACCACGGCACGGGCTCAGTTCAGAAAGGCATGGCTGGAGCAGCACCTCGCTGCTCCGTGCTTAGCCCTGGCTCCAGAGCTGCCGATCCCACAGGGCACCGCTGGGAGAGCTCCTGGTGCCCGGGCTGTAGAGGCAGCAGCGTTGCCAGCTGAGTGCCAGCTTTTATTTTCACGCAGAAACGATCTGACAGGGCAGCTGCCCCGGGGAGGATGCCCAAGGCATTCTGACTTGGAGGTTAAGCAGGGTACTACGGAATTCCTTGTGGGAAGATCCGTGTGAGATGTCTGCGGGCTTTGCTTCTTCTCACTTTCTGAACTGTAACCACGCCTCAAAGGATGAAATGTTCCGGAGATTCTTTTAAATGTATTTTCTGGCTTTTATAAGCTTTAAAGATTTATAAGAAGATATTTTTATAAGCAAATTACATTTGTTTAATTTATTTCCGCTGTTTCAAGGCAGTTTGATTTACGTTGGAGGTACTTTCTTGATGGCAAAACGCTGTAAGGTAGGACTGGAGTAACGCACAATCCTCTGAGCCTTGAGTCCTGCAGCTGGAGCTGGAGCTGCTTCCCAAGGGGGGCACGGGGCCTTTGGAAGGGGGGAGCTGATAGAGGAAAACCAGCCCATTGGTTTTCCAAACTGTATTACTAAAACATGAATATTCATTCTCAAAAGCAGTGGGAGCAGGGAGACTTCCCCCAGCGGGGGTGAGAAGAGTGAGTTGGTGATGACAAAATTGCCAAATTCCCAGGGAGCTGCTGCAGGACTGGCCCTGACACAAATCAAAGGGCGCAGTCCTGTGGCAGAGCTGCTGCAGAATTCAGTGCTGGTGCCATGTGCTGGGAACATTCCCGCTGGATTTCTCCCACTGAGCTCCCTCCTGAGTGCCTTAGGGACCCCCAGGTGCTGGAGAGGCACTCGGACCCCGCTGGGTGCATGGAACATTGGTATTAAAAAGGAAAGCTATTAAACATCCCTTGGAAAGGTGCACGAGGTTCTCTCCCATGTTTTGTGTCAATATTTGAAGGATTGGGCTGGGAGGGGGTTTGGGATCTGCTGCTGCTGTGTGTTTTGGGGGGAAAGTGACCCCATACCACCTTTGGAGTGCCTGGGGGATGGGTGGGTGTACAAAGGGTCTCCTTGGCATCAGGACTAAGGGGGGGTCTGGAAGAGGACGCTGTGACCCTGTGCCTGGCTGGACACACGCCTGTCCTCTGTCCCCTCCCTCGAGGGACACACCTCACAGTTTGCTTCAGGCACAGCAAAACCACTCGTGCCAAGTGAAATCACAGGGGTTTTACTGCCCAAGCTGAACGTCTCCCAATTTCCCCTCTGCAGAAAATCAACATAAAAATATATCAGATTTATGGCAGCACCTTTCAGTCCCTGTCCCACCATCTCCACTGCATTAACTCTGCGAGGCACTTCAGTTCTGTTTCTTCACTGGAACTGCTTATTTAATTGCATCTTACGCATACCTAGAGAGGGTTTTTTAACTTTTCTGAGTGTGAGGAAAAGCTTCAAGTGCAGAAGCTGAGAAATTAAATTTGCTGTGTATTAGATTGGGGTTTTAACTTGCCATTTTTTTCACTATTTGTAAAGGTGCCAGTGAAACTTGTCACTAATAAAGATGGGTTAAGGATTGCTTGTCAATAATTAGATTATCTGAGCAACATCAAAGTCACACATAAACTCCAAATAGGTAGGAATAGATGTTACCTGAAATAAATAACTGTCCTTTTTGTCCTTTTTCAAACTGACAAAACAAGGTGTGGATTAGTGCTTTTAATTTAAGAAGCAGTTTTGTAAGTTGGAAAGGCTGCTGTGCCCGTCCCTTAGCAGGCTGCTGAAGAGCACCCATAAAATTGTGATCTTGCTACTTTATTTTCTACCACCTCTGTTTGAAAGTAATTTTTCTTTTTAACATTAGAATTATTGCAGACTTAAACATCATTAACATTAAAAATAAACCAAAAAACGAACAACACCATACCAACAAGAACAGCAAACCAAATTTAAAATGTCAAGAGGAAAGGAGCACCTGAAGGGTCTGAGGAGGTGTGGTACAGGTTTGAGGGGCTCAGTGCAGAGTTCAACCTGGAGAAGGCTGCAGGGAGAGCTGAGAGCCCCTGGCAGGGCCTGGAGGGGCTCCAGGAGAGCTGCAGAGGGGCTGGGGACAAGGGATGGAGGGACAGGACACAGGGAATGGCTCCAGTGCCAGAGGGCAGGGAGGGATGGGAGATTGGGAGGGAATTGTTCCTGGGAGGGTGGGCAGGCCCTGGCACAGGGTGCCCAGAGCAGCGGCCCCTGTTCCCTGCCAGTGTCCCGGGCGGGGCTGCTCGGCTCCCGTGGCACCGGGCGGTGTTTCCCGTGGCACCGGGCGGCGTTTCCCGTGGCACCGGGCGGTGTTTCCCGGGGCACCGGGCGGTGTTTCCCGGGGCACCGGGCGGCGTTTCCCGTGGCACCGGGCGGTGTTTCCCGGGGCACCGGGCGGTGTTTCCCGTGGCAGCGGGCGGTGTTTCCCGGGGCACCGGGCGGTGTTTCCCGTGGCACCGGGCGGTGTTTCCCGGGGCACCGGGC
>VZUI01054540.1:0-13578 GCA_013401135.1 Cettia cetti
GGGGAAGGAAGGGCAGTGAGCGGTCAGGGCTGAGGGGAAGGAAGGGCAGTGAGCGATCAGGGCTGAGGGGAAGGAAGGGCAGTGAGCGGTCAGGGCTGAGGGGAAGGAAGGGCAGTGAGCGGTCAGGGCTGAGGGGAGGGGAGCGCTCAGACCCGACGCGCGCGCCCCGCGCGTTTCGAACCGCGCGCCAACCCAGGAGCCTGGGCGCTACCACAGCTGCTACCCGAGGGGGGCGCCGGCCGCGCACTCCGTCCCCTCCCTGTCCAACAATAGAGCCGCTGGGGAACTCCCGAGTTCTTTATTATACGTGAAGGGAAAAAGCCTCGCTTTGTCGGCTCTCACCTTGTTCGCGTTAATTTCTGCTCACGCCTCCCGGGAAACACCCGCGCTTTCCTTCCTGGTTAGTCACGTTCAAAGCGTCCGCTGGTACGGGACCCAGCCCCCGTGTTCACACCACACTTGACCGGCCGGAAACAGAGAGCAGCAGAGGCGAGCCGATCAGAATCCAGCGGCACTGGGAGGCGGAACGCTTTTATCGAGTGAGGGCTGGGAAGAGTTGCGAGGGGGAAGGCACGGTGGGTGCGCTGCGAGGCTCGCACATGGCGGCGGTGAGGCCGGGCCGGGGCTCCTCGGGGTGGCGGGGCCGGGGTCCCTCAGGCCGGGGTCCTTCGGGCTTGGGGTCCCTCGGGCTTGGGGTCCCTCGGCATCTTCCGGGAGGGGAGGCTTGGGCTGAGGGCGGCTCGCGTTCCCTCCATAGGGAACCCTTGCGTTATATTGTAAAGAGCTATTTGCGCTTTTTCTCGCGTGTACAGTTCTATGGTTCACGGTTTTTAAGAAAACCCCAACATCTGAGCTCTGGTTTCCTGCAGCAGCGCGGGGTTTGCTGTCATTGCGGTGGAACAGAGCGTGTTACCTACTGCAGATCAAAAGAGTGCTCTGCTCGTAAGGTTCTTCGTGGCTCTTTAATGCGCTGTTTTGTCCCTGATTCGTTATTCTAATCACATTAATCTCCGCGGGTATCGTTGCACTGTTTTGTCTCCTTGCAGAGGAACAGAGGGTGCGTTCTGGCTGTGATACCTTGACTTGGCAGCATGGAGAAGAAACAGGTTTTCAAACGCTTGTATGTTGGAGGGCTTGGCCATACGGTTTCCAGGGCTGAGCTGGAAGAAAGATTTGGCAAGTTTGGGCGTGTTTTGGATGCAGAGATTATTACCAGAAAAGATGATCAGGGTAACAGTTATCTTTCATCTTTTAAAAGTTGCTTTTTTTTTTCTATTTGGAGCATGAAATGGAATTTTTGCTTTAGAGACACTTCAGTTTTAAAGGCAATTATAAAGCTACATAGAAATTAACTTAATTTTTTTGTCATTGATCAGGGAATCCTACGAAAACTTTTGCTTACATCAGTGTTAACATTTCTGATGCAGATCTGAAAAAGTGTAAGTACTTTTTTTTTTTTGTTTAGTTATGTTTTTGAGCCAAGTTAGGTTGCTGATATCTCATGTTGTCACATGCAGTTGTGATCACAGCAGAGGCTCTTTCATTCTTTTGTCAAGTAGATTTTATTTTCTTTATGGAAGCTGCTTTGCTGAAGTTTTCAGAAATTGCTGTGAGCAGATTGAAAAGATTCTTTGTGACTGAGGCAGGTGATTTGTGAGTTTCAGAGCCTTAGAGAATGTTCTGGCTTGGAAGGAACCTTAAAGAACATCTCACTGCTGTGGCAGGGACTCCTTCCACTGTCCCAGGCTGCTCCAAGCCCTGTCCAGCCTGGCCTGGGACACTTCAGGGATCCAGGGGCAGCCACAGCTTCTCTGGGCACCTTGTTTGTTTGTTTGTTTGTTTGTTTGTTTGTTTGTGAAAAGGAAATGTGCTTTAAAGTTCTACAAAGCATTGAAATTGAATGATGTGAGAGGAAACCCAGAAGAAGAGCTGATGTAAAGCTGCTTTTGCAATGTGCCCCTGGATCTGGGGAATGCCATTAGGCACTTTTGAAGTGAAAACTTCAGTTTTGCATGTAAACCTTCTGGTTTAAGATTTGGATGTTGGCCCTTTCAGATACAACCCCAACCCAAGTGAGCAATCAGCTCATGCTGAGGGAACCTCAGGCTGTCATAGAAGGAGGCTTAGTGAAGTCTGTGATGTGCTTTCTTTTCATGTAGAAAATACTCATTTCCCATCTCTGTTTTGCAGGCATGTCAATTTTAAATAAAACAAAATGGAAAGGGGGTACACTGCAAATTGAGTTGGCCAAAGAAAGCTTTTTGCACAGGTAGACATCAATCTTTTCCAGTATATATTGTTGCTAAAACTACCTTTTTCCTGCTTCTCTGCTAATCTTATGGCTGTACTTCCATCTTGTATGCTCTTATTGTTTGAGTTTTTATGAACTCTGTGGGCTGGTTTGAGTTTTTATGAACTCTGGGCTTATGTTTGATGCTGTAACACATTTGGCATCGTTATTCCCTCAGAGGTGATGGGTGTTAATTCCCTGAGGAATTAACACCCTGAGGAGTGAGTGGTTGCTGTTCTGTGGGAGGGGATCACTGCCAGCCCCAGTTCTGTCCCTGTTCCCTTTTTCCATGTGTGATGCACTCTCTGGCACAGGCTGGCCACGGAGAGGGAGCAAGCCAAGCTGCAGAAAGAAAAACCCCAGAGAAATGATCAAATGTCTCTGCTGGAATCACTGAAACAAACGGGAGTTGTGGATTTCCACATGAGAGCAGTACCAGGTACAGAGGTGCCAGATCATAAGGTATGGTGGGGTAGATGTACAAGAAAAATAAAACAGCAAAAAGCAAGCTCATTGCATCTAAATTCATGCCAAATTTATGCTTTGTGTAAAGAAAATTATTAAAGGTCCAAGCTGTGAAAAGTACTCTGAGGAAATACCTCATGTGTGGACATCCTGTCATTGTTTGCAGTGACTGGAAATAATCAGGATCATGCTGTCCACTCTTGCCATGTGAAATGAGGAAATGTTTGTTCCTCATTTATATTGGGAATGTGGTTGTGTCACCCTTGAAAGCTTGTAAAGGGAATGTGTGATTTATTTCTCTGCACCACATAACTTTTGATGGCTGGGTTGGGCTTCAGGACAGGAAGGGATCTGCAAATGCTTACAAAAGTAAGAATAAAGCCACTCAACTTGCAAATTTAGGCAACAAAATTTATATTTACTACAAAGTTTTCAAAACTGTTTCCTAACCACAAAATGGGGGGATTTAGAGGGACTTTTAATTTTTTTTTTGTGAGAAGGGGAAAAAGAACAAAGTAATAGTGATCCTGTGTTAGTCAGTACCACTCTTAATTCATAAACCAGAAACCCTGTATTAAAACCAGCACTTGTAAAGAAATTTAGTTCTTTATTATCACCCTTTATTTTAGATTGATGAAATTTAGTTTTTTGGTTGGCTTTGGTTTGTTTTGTTTTTGAGAAGGAAGCTAGCCAAGTTGCATGGTAGGGCTCACTAGAGAGAATAAAGAAAAAAATAATTAATCACATGTGGTTCTTTATTAGTGTTTTTGTTTTTCAAGAATAAACATGTGTTTTATTCCAGAGTTACTACCACTCTGGGGTTTTTTTAACACTGATTATTTTTCTTCTCTTTTAGAAATGGGTTGTTGGAAAATTTGGCAGAGTTTTGCCTATCATGCACCTCAGGAATCAACAAAAAAATAAAATATCCTTTTTGTTTGGCCTTGAACACAGTTCCCTTCCTTCCTTTGTCATATGGAAGAACAGTTGCTTGACAATCCTAATTTTTGCTCCTCTGTCAGGCTTGATTTTATGAATCCCCAAGTAAATCCTGCAGTAAGTTTGTGTGATTGAATAGCTGTTTTACACTGCACTCAGTTGCTTAAAGGCTTATGGTCGTGACATGAAAAAGGATTCTTTGCAGCCTGTTCAGAAAGCCTTAGATCTCTTCAAAATATTGGGATCTTTCAAATCCTTAACCCAGACTAACGTGGTGAAATATGACCCCTCCAAGTATTGCCACAACCTGAGGAAGCTGGAGGCAGAGGAGGCACCTGCAGCTCCCGTGGCACAGCTCACCTGGGAGCTGGAGCGGGCAGCGGGCAGGAAGCGGCCAGGGGAACGCTCTGGGATGAAGAAACCCCCGGAGAAACGGAGGCAGCTGGGCAGCAGCGCCCTGAATGGAGCAGCTGCAGCCTCTGAGTGCCCCTCAGGCTCACCACAGCTCGGCCAAAGGTCAAAACCCAAACCCAGTGAGGAGCTGGAATTGCCTCCAGCAGGGAGACTGCAGGGGAAAATATCAGGGAGAGGTTTCTTATCGAATCAAAGCAACGCTGGTGGAGTTAGAGCCAAAAACAACAGCAGTGTTTCTGACAGTGACATTGATTCTGAAGAGGAGATCAGAGCAATGGTAAAGAAAGAGTCAGAAAGACAGAAAGCTGAAAATGTTGAGACTGAAAGTGAGCACTTGGAAATCGTTGGGGATAATTTTGAATTAAAATACAGTAGCCACTGGTCCTTAAGCAATTCGGATGCAATGAAGAAAGCTGTCAAAGGAAGTAACAAAGAGAAAGAGACTGTGGAGTGTGATAATGGTTATGATTCAGCAGATACAGATGAAATTATTGCTGAAAGTAAAACTCCAGAAAACTCTAAACAGGGGAAGGTGAAAAATAAAGAAATATTAGCTAAAAAAAAAAGTGGTTCGGTAAATGGCTCCTCACTGAAAACTTGCACTTTAAAAGAAGAACACATTGAAAGAAAAGGGAAAATTAAAAAATCCAGAACTGCTGCCTTGCAGAGTACAGCAGCCAGCAGTACAACAGAGACACGTGATGGTGACAGCTCCTGTTCAGGGGCTGAGAAAGAGGAGTCTGAAATCAGCTCTGATTATGAGTCCATGATGCAAAACTGTTACCACTTAGACCTTACCTTGGATGACTTAAAAGCACTGGCTGCAGAAAACACTGAGACACCTGCAGAGGGGTCAGGCAGTGAACAGAGTCCTTGTCAGTCCAGCCTTGAACATAATCCCAAGGATAATACTGTAAATAAACCAAAACTTACTAAATTTCACCGTGCAGTTAAAAAAAAGCCCATCTGTCCTGAAGATGTGCTGGCTGATATTTTAGCAGGGGAGGAAGATGCTGTTGAGGAAAGCTCCAAGGGACAAAATAATTCACATTTGAAATATCAGCCCTTCAGAGGAATGGGGTCCCTTTGTATAAAAGAGTTAAGTAAGGACAGCACTGGGTTAAAGAAGAAGTCTCTAGAAAGTTTGGGACTTGAAGGTCGTACATCTTATTGTGGGGAGGGTTCATCTAAAAATCAGCCAAAGAACCATCCCTTGTGTTCACCTGAAGTCAGCAGCAAAAAGAGACATGAGGTGCCTTGTGAACAGCAGGAGGAACTGTCAGAGGCTGCCTCAGCAGGCCAGAGACTTCAGCCTGGCTCCAGGCCTCGTTTGCAAGGGAAGAAGAAAGGTGTGAGTTCTGTACAAGACCAAAATTCAGAGCACAGAGCTGCTGCTGCCAGGACTGGTCAGGGTGGTGGCAGCAGTGACATGGACAGCGACCCTGCAGGGGCCCAGGAACACGTTAAACAGCAGCTGAAGAGCCCAAAACTGCCTTCCAAAACATTAAAGAGGAACACAAGCAAAAAAAATCCAGAATGTGAAGGTAATGAAGGTGGGAATGAGAACACAAGCCTTCTGGAAGATAAGGAGCTTTGTCTTCGTACTGCTGCCTCAAAGGAGCCCAGTACCATAGAGAAACAGCTCCAGGACAACCAGAGGAGGCTGGCAGCTCTGGAAGAGAGACAGAGAGAGAGGGAATTACAGAAGAAACTCATTCAAGGAGCTCTTTCAAATCTGGTAATTATAACTTCTACCTGAAAAGTCCACAGTACAAGGAAGAGGGTAATTGATACATGGGGAGTAAGATGTTTTAAAATCATAGTTTGGAATTTCTGATGACATTGTCAGTCTTGTTTTGAGAGTATACAAAATGCTGCATGCCTCCTCCGTGGAATACCTGTAGAGTTGCAAAAGGAATAGCAGAATCCTCTTTTTGTGTCATGGAAATGTCTTTCAGATAGTCATGTCTGAGTGCAGCAGGTGTTTGACTTGACAGTTGTCTCTTTCCTAGGACAGGCAGCCAGCAGGAAAGCACAAACACATCATATTCGATTCCGATGTGGAAGACCAAGCTGAAGTGGATGAGCTGTTGAAAAAAGATGCAAATTTGGGAAATATGGATGGAGGAGTAAGTGTTACTGGGAAAAAAATCAGTCTGATGTAATCAGAAAGTAGAGTTTTTGTACTGAACTCATAACACCTGAGTTTTCCTTTGCATGGGTATTTTGCCTATGGTAAAACTGAATAGTCCTAAGTGTAAAGCAGAATTGTCAGTGGTGTGTGGACAAGGTAAGATTTGAAGCACATGGAAGGGAGCTGGTTGTGCAAGTAATCTGCTTTTTCAGCTAAACTGGAGAGCACATGAACAAAATTGGTACTGACTTACAGTCTCAAACTTATGTGAACAGCTGCTTTTCTCTTCTTTTCTGTTTGTGTAACAAAGGATAAGGCAGCCCCCAAACCTTCGGGCAGACTGTTTGACAGCAGTGAGGATGAGCAAGAGGATACGGACGAGGAGCGATTCAAAATTAAGCCCCAGTTTGAAGGCAAAGCTGGTGAAAAAGTGAGTGAAACCATTACTGTAATTTAGTTTTCCTCTAGATCTCCATAACACCACTTCAGAAGAACATATCCTGTGTCTTTTCATTCTTGCTGAATATGATTTTTATGAACTTAAAATTGAATTCCCTTAATGGAAGGACATAATATGTGGTGGGGAGTGGGAAAAGTTTCTCTGACAATTTTATACAAAGAAATTACTGGAAAAGGCATCAGAAGCTAAAGGTAAAGAGTATATTGCCATTGTTATAGTAAAAAGCAAAGTTCCTGAATGATGATTTTCTTCTCCAGTGCTTAATAGGATCTGTTTGATTTGTTCAGCTCCTGCAGCTGCAGTCCCGCTTCGGCACGGACGAAAGGTTCCGCATGGATGCTCGATTCCTTGAGAGTGACAGTGAGGAAGAAGGTGAAGCTGATCACATCTCCTGCTTGCTGGCAGCCACAGAGCCTTTCAACAGCCTCTCTTGCTTTACTGGGATCTTGTGTAGAGCATCTGTCAGCAGCAGAGGACTTGCAACAGTTGTGTGATGCAAGCAGGGAATGGGTTAAAGAAATGCTCTGACTTTGCAATTCAATAGATGCCTGTGATATTTTTAATGAAAGGTTTTCTACAGTGCAAGGCAGAAAATCTTCAAGTAGCTTCAAGATGAAGTGATGTGTTCATAGATTTGAGTACTGTAGTAAATGTTATACGTCCCACATTACAGGCTTAGCAGAGAAAATAGAATTATTTTTCTTTTAGCAGAGACAAAGAGCCTGAAGGCAGATGAAGAAGAGGAGCTTGCTGCAGAGAAAAAGAAAAATCTCCAAATACTGGGAAGCCTCCTGAATATCAACCTGGAGCAGCCCAAGCCAAATAAAACAGCCACAAGTGTGAAGAAATTCAAGTATGAATCATCCACTATTAGTAAAGGAGGAGGTTTAGGAAGGCTAAGATTTTTAGGAAGGAAGCTGAAAGACCCTGAAATCTTTGAATTTTGGAAGATGGGCATAAAGGGTTCTTATGTGTTGTTTTGAATTTTTTTGCTCCTTTGGACTATTTGAATTTATGCAGGTTTTTGGTACTAGAAGAAATATATCCACATTTATATGGATACCTGTATTTATGTAGCACCTCAAAAGATTATCAGGTGCAGGTATAAACTCTGCATAACACACAAATGAGGGCTATGTTTTATCTGAAACATCACAAATTGATTAAATCCACATCTGCTTGTATGTTTCCTGCCCCAGACACTGTCTAGAGGGTGCTTTTTAACTGCCAGTTACATTTTGGATTGATTTGGAGCTTTTTTGCTACAGAAGCCAATGTGAATTTCAGTCTGACTGTACAAGTTTTAGGTGGCTTTCAGTTTGGTATTTAGAGGGTATAATGGTGTTTCTTCTCCTTTCTGTTTTTATAGAGATATTAATGCCCTCCGTTATGATCCAACAAGAGAGGACCATGCAGTTTTTGAAAGGAAACCAAGTGCTACAGAAAAGGAGAGGTAGTGTTACAGCTTGGTAACTACAATAGTGGTGTTTCTTCCCATGGAAAGATGGTTATAGCAACAGACTGAGTTTGAAACTATGCAGATTGCTCTGATTTTAATTTAGTTCTCTCTGTGGTTGCTAAAATCAAGATAAAATAGGAATTGTGACCACTAAAACCAGCATGTAGTGTCATCTTTCACTAGAAAGTTTTCTGCATGCCATTTTCTGACCTCACTGAAGGTGAGGTCAATACAGGGACCTGGAGATCTGCAGGTCTGTGGGAAAAGCATAAGAAATCTGTGCTAAGTACCTTGATTTCTGTGTTACCACAAATTAAGTGAAAAGGTCACTTCAGGATGTAGCTAATTAAAGGCAGGACGCTCCTTCCTGCCTTTAGACTCCAACCTCAGATGTTTCCCCACTGCTTACCCTTGAAAGTGAACAACTCCTTAACTTGGGTGTGTTTAGGGAGACATGAAGAGCAAGCTGGCTCTTAGGAAAGCTGTCTTTGAAAGGAATGGGTGCTGTGTTGCTATCCTTGAACAATCTCATTTCAGTAAACCCAAAAGGAAGAAGAAAGAAGAGAATGAGACTCTGCCTCAAGTGTCTGAAGAAATCTATTATAATATTGCTGCTGATTACAAAGACTTGTTTGGATCTTCAAAGAACAAACCAGAAAAGACTGAGGAAATACCCTGGGACAAAGAGGATGCACAGGACTCTGCCCCAGATGACCATCTGGGACCTTTGCCTGACAATGACACAGCTCAGGAGTCGAGTGCTTTCAAGTTTTCCTTCTTTGGAGACACAGAGGAGTCAGGTGTCAAAGAAGGTAACAGTTGAATGGGTAAGAGATCCCTAGAACAAAGTGGAAAATACTGGAGCAGAGATTTAGCTCAGAAAATCTGGGAGGAGAACATTCTGTCCTTCCTAAATCTGTCTTCTCCAGTGTATGTATTTCACTTGAAAGGAGGAATTTTTATTGACAACTAGAGGAATAATCTGGTTGTTTTGGTTTTTTTTTTTTTTTTCTTTTCTGGTGCTGTTATTGCAGAGCCTTACATACTAGAAACAATAAAACCGGTAAAAGTCACGTGGCAAGAGGATCCACGTTTCCAAGACAGCAGTTCTGAGGGTGATGATGAGTCTGAGACATCAGAGATTGAAAAGGACCAAGAAATGCAAGTTCCATTTGTATTTGTTGTCTCCTTGGCTGTTGTAGTTGGATGCTGTGGCAATATTAATAGCAGCACTCAGGAAATGGGAAACTGACATTGCACACCTCTGAGCAATGAAAGTCATCTTGGGAAACCATTTGTGCTGCACAGTCAAAGCTCCCAGCAGTCCATTTGATGTGAAACTGAATATGAAAAGAGAGAAATTGAGCACAAGAAATTTACTGGGTTGTTTTGGTTTGACCAATCCCAAACAGTGTTTGGCCAAAACCCAAAGACAGAGTCAGTTTTCTGTTAAAAATGGGAGGTTGATAGAAAGCTCTATTTGGTTCCTGTGGCATAAAGCTCTTCAGTGTATATAATTTCTGTGAAGCTCTACAGCTTTAACTCGTGTTCATGCAATTTGACAGTACCTTTTAGGATGCTAACATCCCTTTGTACTTGTCTAGGTTTCTTTCTTTACCACGCACAGAAAATGCTAGACTTTTCTTCTTCACCAAAGATGATGAACGCCTAAGAGGTAAAACAACTTCTTTACCCCCTCCTGTGTATTTTTGCCTTTTAAACCCTAACTGAAATCCAGTAAGGAGGAAAAAATGCTGCCTGGTTATGAATGTTTTGTTGTCAAAATTTGTCATCCTTACTTGTGGTCTAAGTTGTGGAAGAATTCTGTGAGAAAGTCCTGAGCAGCCTTCTGGCTTTCTTTTCTTTCAGATAATTGCTTAATAGATATCTGGACTCTTAGAGCTTACAAAAAAAATAGTCACTTGACAGGTTACCTAGGCCTTTTGGATCCTTTTAGGCATATATATAACATTAGTGGACAGCAGTCTTTCAGCCTATCTGATTTACAGGGTATGTTAAAATGGAGATCTCAGTCCTTAGCTGGCATCAATTCTGGGGGAAGATGTGGGATCTTGGTGCTGAGCTTTTAATGAAGCAGCTGCCAATTCACTGCAATTTGGATTTCAGCGTTTCAGGAAAACTGCTGCTGCCTTTCATTTCTCTTAGTACACCAGGCTGCAGTACAGAACATTTCTGTTGAAGCCAATGGGTGGTGGGGGGAAAGAGAATAGGAAGGATATGAAGAATAGAGCTTTTGACTTTATTGCTGTGTTGCTCATGATTGTTAGAAGCAGTGGCATAATCAGAAGTGTTTAACCCTGTTAATTGGTTTTTGTTTTGTGCAGAGGGGCCAAGGTTATTTTGTAGATCAACAGAGCTCAGTGAAGAAAGAGAAAGTTGGGAGGAAAGGCGTAGATTATTACTTGATGTGAGTATATAACCTCTGTTCCCTGGTGATTGTGGCTGAGCTGAGCGTGGGAGGGAATGCAGCTATCAATGGGCATGCAAAATTAATTCAGGACCCCAAGAAAAGCCTGAAACTTTGTAACTACCAGGGAACAAAATTTTGTTTAGTATACTGGTGTGTATTATATCACCTTGTGATGTCCAGTCAGGGAAACCACTACATCTCTGTTATGTTAGAGGAGCAGCTACTTAACTATATGTACACAAAGTGTTTAAGAGAAACTGAATTCAGAAACATCTCCTCATACTATGTTGGATTTTCACTATTTTCAGGAATGCCGGAAGAAGCACAAGGATGCCAAAAGAAAAGTGAGAGCAAAATAATAAATTTTCTTTATCAGAAGCTTTTCCTGTTTTTTTTCCTTGAAGAAGTTAGCAAATAATGTTACTTTCAACATCCTTTCAAAGATCTAACAGGAAAAAAATATTGGCAGACTCTGTTAGGCAGTGCTTCCGAGCTGGGGCTGATGGTTTCTGGTTCTGGGGAGCCACGGGAAGGCTCCGATCCGGACTGTCCAGCCAGGGTAGGGCCATGGAGCTCTGGCTCATCCCTGGTGGCTGTAGGGGCAAGCAGGAATGTCAAGGCTTGGACCAGGCCAGAGCAATGCCCCCAGCTCTCCAGGAGCACACAGGCTCTGCCAAGCCTGACCTGGACACTGCCCCCAGCCCAGGGACACCCGGCTGCTTTGCCTGACAGCCGTGCCCAGAGCGGCAGAGTTGTGACGTTCCAGCTGGCTCAGGACGGTGTCAGGCCCGAGCAGCACCCATGGGTGCCCTGGGCAGGGCAGGAGCAGCACAGGAGCAATTGCCAGGGCCTGGGGAAGCACAGGTGTCAGCCTCTGCACGGCGACACAGCATGCATGCTGCAGGGGACAGAGCCAATGGCACCGGGCATCAGAGGGGGACAGAGCCAGTGGCACCTCTGTGGGGCTCTTTGCAGCATTGGCCTCAGGGGCTGCTCTGTCCCTCCCTCCCTGCCTGCCTGCCTGCCTGCCTGCCTGCTGGCCAGGGCTGGAGACCCTGGAGAGCAGGGCCCATTGCGGGTACCTGTCCCAACAGCCGGGCCTGGCCCAGCTGGGTCCCAGCTGGGGAGGAAGGAGGCTCCCAGGCCTGGCATGGCTGAGCAGCTGCTGCCTCCCCCTGCCTCTGCCCTGGGCCCCAGGCTGTCTGCCCCGAGAGCCCCTGGGCCAGGCTGTGGGAGGGCTGCTTTGCCCTCACCTGCCTCCCTGGCAGCAGGGGCCTCCTGCTTCCCGGTGCACATGGCAGCTGTCAGTGGGCTGCAGGTGCTGCTCTCCGGTGAGGATAACTGGACACTGCTCCAATGCTGCAGCACGTTGGGCGCTGCTGCACTTGCTGCAGACTGGGGAGAGAAACCCGCTGGCACCGGGCTGCCAGAGCTGGGGCCGATGGCCTTGCATTCTGCAGAGCCATAGGAAGGCGGCAGGCCCGACTGGCCAGCCTGGGGCCATTGAGCTCTGGCTCATGACTGCAGCCTCTAGGGCCGAGCAGGAAGAAGGTCAGGGGCTCCCCAGCCCCCCAAGAGCAGATGGAGCTGCTCCTGCCCCGGAGCAGGCAGCAGGAGCCACGGGTGGACCTGCCCACAGACCAGCGCTGCTTCGCCACCTGCAGTAGGTGGAGAGAGTGGCACCACGAGATACAAAATATTACAACCACCTGATTTAAAACACCAGAGGGAAACCAATAGCATTGAAAGCAAAAGAAAAAAAAGGTGTGCCAAAAGATCAAGGGAAGACTGAAATAATATTAAAGTGGTGATTGACTCATGCAAATAAGGAAGAGTTGCTGAGTCTAGTGTGGAGAAGCTCTGTTGGGGTTTGTAGTTCTTTTGACATGTACTTTAGTTGTTCCAGTATGGTTTTGAACCCTTTTCTGTTCTCCCTTTAGTGCTCCCTTCCCCTTTTGTGCTTACTGGCTGGCAGCTCTGGCTGACAGGGCTGTAAAAAATGTGGGGGAGAGCATATGCTTGCCCCTTGCAAGTCAGCAGGGAGTGGGAGACACTTGTTGCTGGCAGGCCTGGCAGGGTAGCATCGCACCACCAATCAAGGTAGAATAAGAAAAGCAGGGAAGGACTCACTGATGGACCTTGGGAGTAGTCAGGTTTACCCAAAAGGATGAAGCCACAGACTGAGGGAGGTGCTGAATAGACATATAAGGAGAGCTCATGAATAGTAATGAGGCTGATGCAATCTAAGATGTATAAAAACCAGAGACGCCATTTTGTGAGCTTGAGCATCTGGAGAGCAGAGTCTTACTATGCTCCCAGCGCTGTCCCCCTTTGCTTGGTAATTTAAATAGGTTATAATTAAATTTTATTTACTCATTCCCACCCAGGGTATGAATTGTTTGCAACACTGTCAGACATGGCAGCTGTCAGCTGTGAGCCCCTTTGCAGAAAGGCCATGGTCTCAACCAAGAGCTTGTCCTCTCTGTGGGAAAGAAGAGTGTGGGGAGTTTGCAGAACAGGCCCAGAGCCACGAGGGCACTACTCCCTGCTCTGCCCTGCATAAGCCCTGCTCTTGTCTGCTTTCTCCTCTCGTCGTGGCATTGAGGAACACTGCTGTCTGCTCTGGCTGTTCCTGCGCTGCTTCTGGGGAGGGAGAGGGAGGTGAGCCTGCAGCACAGGCCCAGAGCCCCGAGGTGTGGGGCCCCTCTGGTGCCCGGGCAGCCGCAGCCCTGCCCTGCCTTCTCCTCCTGTTGTCAGGTCTCACTGACACACGGCCTGAGCCCGCTGTTCCCTTTGGGGGCCAAGGGAAATCTCTGCTCCTCCCCCTGGCACAAGGTGCTTTGCCAGCAGCTCAGGGAAAGTGATGCCCCAGGAGAGAGGAGTGAGCAGTGCAGAAAAGCCAACATCATTCCAGTCTTCCAAAAGGGCAGCAAGGAGGAGCCAGGAAACTGCAGGCCCACCAGCCTCATCTCCATCCCCAGAAAGG
>VZUI01054542.1:0-10641 GCA_013401135.1 Cettia cetti
TCTTTTCTTTTCTTTTCTTTTCTTTTCTTTTCTTTTCTTTTCTTTTCTTTTCTTTTCTTTTCTTTTCTTTTTCCTCTGTCAGACGGGGCAGAATTAGGCATGACAGCAGCAGTCCTCTGCAGAAGTCAGAGACAGTGAGAAGAGGAACACTGGAGTGAGTTCATGAACTGCATAAGCCAAGGATGCTCAACTGACACTTAAAAGCTTTTTTTTAAGATCAGCTGTGCTTGAGAAGGTTGTCACTTGTCTCAGGAAGAAACATATCATATTCTTTGCACAGATTGTTTCTCCTCAGCTAGGCCAGCTTGGGAGAAATTTCTTGCAACTTCTCTTAAAGAAAAGATCATCCTGTTATTTTTAAATCAGATCTCTGGCCTGGGAAAATATAGACCACTGGGTTTAGGATTTCTAGTAAGCAAGGTCTTAGGACATACGCTGAAAGAAAATATTAAAGATGGAAAAATTAAATTTAGAAAAAAATAGTTGGGTTTTCCAATGATAGACTGCCAAAGTGAACTGATATTGTTCCATGATAAGATAACAGATTTTTCTAGACAAGTGAAATTTAATAGATCTAATCTGTCTGGACTTCAAGAAAACATTTAATATGGTCTATGCTAGAAATTGTTATCAAAGCTAGAGGGGATGGGGATTAGTTGAGGAGTTAGATGAGGAACTATAAATATGTAAGAAGCTGGCTGGTGAATCATTAGGGAAGGGCAACAAAGTTCTTGATCAGATAGGCTAGAACCACTGCTTCCTTTTCTTCCCTTGGAAACCAGAGTATATTATTTCAGACTGCTGGTGACACAAAACCAGAGACTGTCAACACAGAGAGGAATCAGACTGAAGACTGAAGAAGAAGAAACTAGAACTAGAAAGAAATATATTAAGTAAAGCAGTGTCTTGTATTGAGGCACAAATGATGTCATTTGTGCTCTATGTTAAAAGTTCTAAGGAATACAGAAGAGGGAGGAAATGGGGGATAAAAGATGCATGTTTTATCCAATCAGTAGCTATGGACCACTGACATGAAGTGTTAGTAGTAATAGTAGAGGCAGTAATAGCAATAATAATAATAATAATAATAACAATAATAATAGTAATCTATTCAAGGGAGGAATGACTGGAATGTTACAAGTCAGATGTTGACTTCATACAGTACCCTCATTCTGATTTGAAAAAAGGTATTTGGAAAGATCCGTCTAAGTTGGACTGGAGCAATGATTTGTGATGGATCCATTCCTTGAGAGACAGTAAGGTTTAAGTTGGGACTGTGTAAAAATACATTTTTCTCTATATATACATTGAGGTGAGATTATAGGGCAGTTAAGGAGAAGTTATGCAAGATAGAGCCAATGTTTCTGTGAGAGAATGATTACATTAATTAATTTGTTGACAGTATGTCTGAAGATTACATTTCCATAAAGAAAGACAATTGCCCATCATAAGTGGCCTTGGGATCATGAAAGTGGATCTTCCTACCTCAAAAATAGGAACTGTCCAGATAAATCTGGTAGTAAGTAATTTGTCCTTACCTGAAATTTCTTTGCTGGTACATTACACCTTCAAAGTTTGGCAGGCAGTGTACTCTCACAGAAAAGAAGTGGGAGAGCAGAACATTACCATGTTAGTATATAGTCAGTGTTTCTTCTGGAATCTCACTATATGGGTTCAAAGATGAAAATTTACCCCGAGAAATTGTAACTACCTGTCTTCACTCTCCTGGCAGTTCTATCACACCTGCAAAAAGGCTCTGGAAATTAAATTTTTAATTGTTATATTGTGTATATAAACAGCTGGAGCCCTTTCCTCTGCCCTCCTCTGAAGCAATGAAATCATAAGAAAAGTTCATTAGGTTTGAATCATTGTCACAAGTTAAAAGAAAACCATAAAATGGGAGACACAAAACAGAGACACATTCAAATGCTGTAGAAGTTGCAGGGGATGAAAAAAATCATATAAAACTGAGATGAGAAAGGACAAATAAAGGTTTGCATAATCTTTACCCCAGGATGTAATAAGAGTGTTAGTGTTTTCAGACTAACATTTTTTTGGGATAAGAAGCTAGTCAAACACACAGACTCATCATCCTTTTCAGCCTTCCTGTATGACTCCAGACTAGCTGCTGGAGGTAAGGTCCACAGTGGACCCATTGGATCCTTCAGCTCCAGCACTGGGCTATCTCTGATAAATTTCAAATTTCTTTCCAGGAAAGAGATTTGTAAGCCAAGAGTCAGGTCTGCTGTCTGGGACTTTATATAAAGCAAATCAGGAAACCCATGTGCAGTAGAGGCAGCAGAGGAGAGCTAGTGACCATGAAGACTGGGATACCTCCTGACAGCTATTTGTGGGCAGATTGCTGATCAGAGACCTTAAGAAACTTCTGATAAATCCTGCTAGAGGGGGCTGATAGGTTAACAGAACAGTGGTCTTTTGTATGTGGGAGAGAACCCATCCTAAAATATAAATCTATTAGCTGTCTATTTGAATTTGAAACAAACCAGCTGTGTGGCCTCACCCAATCTACATTGAACTCGTACTGCTGCATAAAATACAGGCACTAAGGACAGTGCAACTACTATTCTGAAACCAGGTAATTTTTCAAGGTGGCAATGGCAAAACTTTTGCATGCTCACCTTTTGACCGATGAGCAGTCATGGAGTATGGGATCCTTAGACAAAAAAAAGAAAATTTTCATCATCCACTCTGTGGAGAATCCCATCCCCTAATAGCATATTATGGAATCAAGTCAGTTATGAGGTGGAGGGGTAGATCCACTGTCACTGCAGTTAAAAAAAACTCCAAAAAACACAAAACCCAAACCAACAAAAACCCTGGAGGCACTAAAATACAATTTAGAGTGAGCCTAATCTTATTTTATGATATAAGGTTTCTAACCCCTCCAAATCTCAGATTCTAGAAATTAACCAATGTTGGAAAATCCTGAATTCTTTTCTGTATCTGGAGGTGAATAATTTCCTGGTAACAGAAAATATTTCAGCACTAGTTTCCTTGCACTTCAGCCCCTTACTCTGAAGAGCAGCAGAAGAAAAAACACCCTGCTTCATAAAGATGTTGTGTAGAGAAGTCTATAAATTATTGAGATCTGTTCTGATACAGAGAGCTCACATATGTATGTACATCAGAGGTAGCTAGCTAGAATTGATTGCTGCATGAATAAACATTTACAGCTTCAGCCCCTGCAATAGTTATTATCCTCTCTCTCTCCTCTTGTCTTTAAGTTTCTAAATGGTCATGTCCTGCATGACTCTTTGCAGACTGTATATTGGAAAGGGCAAACTCTTGCTATTCTTCTCTGCTGTACACTAAGCCCTTTCTGCCCCCATTACTGTTTGATCTTTTACAAGGTTATCCTGGTATGAATTATAGGATGTAATTAAGGAAGATGGTTTTAATCCTTCGCTTTGTAAGTGTACAATCTATTTATACAAGAACCAGCTACTTGATATTGTGAATTTTGTGCAGTCTATAGCTGAGGGTGACCAAACCAATTTCTCTGGGTAGAATAAATCGTCCTTTATCTTCACCCTTCAAACTTCAAACTGAACTTGATCCAAACATCATTTTCTCCCATTTAGAAAGAGCTTCATTCAGTTTTAAGTCTCATTTTCATGTGAAAATGCTGTGAAATAGATTGTTCTCATGGTATTTTCAACCAAGAATTGAAGTAAAAAGTACCAGAAATACCACAAGGAAACTCACTCCAGGAAAGCTTGCCTGTATAAATAAGAATGGAATTCAGGTGAGATTCCTGGAAGAGCCCACAAATGCAAGGCTGCATTTCAAGTGGTAACTCCACTTGGACAAGGCATAAAAATAAGAGGATACATCAGAAAACATAAATCATTGCCCTCTTAAGCAAAACATGATTGAGATGACCTAATTTGAAAGAATTTCAGATTGTGACACGAGTTGGGTCTAGATTGCTGAGCACAGGCATTCTGCTGTGCTCCACACCACTCTGTCTCTGACCATTCACAGTGTATGACATGTTGCTGAGTTTGTAAAGTTAATCTACTCCTGCCCTGTGCAGGGGTTTTATTGCACAGAAACTAAGGCACTTTGGGGTATGACACATGTCCTAGCACAGTTCTTTCATCCTCCAGCTTATACAGACATTGTAGTAACATTTGAATATCACTTCTAACTTCTTGCACTAACATTTAGAAGCATCATCCCCATGCCAGGCATTATAGAGCAATGGGAAAAAAGAACTGTGCCTCCAGATCTTCAATTTGACAAAAAGGGTAACTCTGAGACAGAGGCAGAGTGCTGGGGAGTGGTTGAAATTTCTGTCTTTGGCATGTTGCCCAGGCCTTTTTACAACTCCATTTGCACCTATTGTCTATGTTATTCTTTTCTACCTGCACTACTATGTAACTATGAGGATTGGGAATACCCAGACCTTCAAGAGCTTGGCTCTTCAGCCAGGGCTGGAATGATCTCATCTCTGACAGAGTGGAGTGCAGAAGGATTTGTAAAACACATGCACAGTATCACGCTACACCTTTCATCAGATCAAAGACAATTTTTCCAGGATATCCAGAATCCTTGACACCAGCTCACAGAAAAAAACTGAGTGTTTGTGGAACAAGAGTTTGTTACACTCCATCTCAAGCCATGACAGAGAGCATGTATGGACAGGGCTGGGCTGGCTGGGGGCTGGTATGTGCTGGTGAATGCTGAACATCTGCTGCTGGAAAGAAGGATGATGCAGTGACCTTTTTATACCTAAATCCTATAGAAATATATTCTGGGGTAAGTCCAGAGAGACACTAGTGATTCTGACAGATTTATTCTGGAGGCGAAGGCATACAACTAAAAGCACATATTGGCCCGACATGTAATCAGCTTTGGGATGAAAGGCACTATTTAAACTGAAGATGCTATTATTATTATTATTGTTATTATTGTTATTATTATTTTTTTAATCATCATAATCATCATTATTTCCTTTCTAGGGCGAGTGAGGCTCATGGTTTTCATCTTCAAGCAGATGGGGAGGATGGAAATAGAGTGATCTTTTATTTCTTTAATGATAGAAAAAAAATTAACAAGATATAAGGATGCTGTTCAAAAGAAATGTCAGTGGGTAAGGGGAAAAAAATAAAGAAAATGGAAAGGACAAAAAAAAAAGCAAATAAGAAGGCAAGCAAAACTGAAGTAGATTTGACCTCAAAGGAGCTGAAATTGAGTTAAAGTTTACTAGTGAAGTCAGATTTCCCTTGGGGGGTAGGCTGCCATTTAAGTTATTTTTTCTCTTTTACTTGTACAGCATAATTCCCCTAATACAGCGCTATAGGTAAAAAAAAAAAAAAAAAAAAAAAAAAAAAAAAAAAAAAAAAAAAAAAAAAAAAAAAAAACCAAACAAACAAACAAACAAAACCCACCAAAAACCACAAAAAAAACCCAAAACCCAAAACCCCTCTGCTACAGCTGGGCTCCAATTCCATTTACTAGCATGAAAAACCTACCCTCACATAAAAGAGTTTAGTATTATTTTGTGGAAAAATTGACTCCTAAACTACCAGGTAAGGTAGTCTGAAGAAAAAGCTACTTCCTCAGTGCCCTAGCTCTCGACAGTTTATACTCATAAAGCTGCTGCCAACTCACTCTGTGCCTTTCAGTCAGAATTACATGCTCAAAAAAAGATGTTCTCAGTGTTAATTTATATAAGGTGACTGTTATTTTTAACTTTTCTCCACCTTTCCCTGAATCATGTTCTTCTCCTCCTTTCCACCCCCAGCCCCCTTCACACAAACCCATTTCTTCCTTTAGATGAAAGCCCACACAAACTGGTGACTGATTGGACTCTGCCAGAGGCATAATTAAGGAGCTTTTAGACCCTACATTGATAATGAAAGAAAGGAGCAAACTGACACTAATCAAACAAACAAATGAAAACATACTGGAAAACTCCATGTATATGCTTTCTCTCAGCTATAGCACTTGACAGTGCTACTTTAACAGCAGGTGATAAGGAAGCTTCAGACAGAAGAGTGATTTTTGAGTTGATGGTACCCCTTTAAAGACACACAGGGAGATTATATATCCCACTGTGCTTCATTTTTCCTTACCTTTCCTACTCTCATAACCAGTTTGCTGCTGCTGCACCACAACCTCTGCCAGAGCTTTTGCGAGTGAAGAGAACTATCTTCAAACATTGGTATTGCTTCTTGAGGCTGAGAGGGTTTGCTGTATTTCAATACCTGTTGGAAAAGCAGATTTTCTGTGGAAACATCCATACTCTGTATGAGAAAATATTCTGACCTGTATGTCCCTAATAAGCACATCTAACTTGTCTCCTTTTGGGTTAACCTATTTTTCCTTTGGCCAAGATTCCCTCTAATGTTGGCATGGGCATATTAAAATCAAAAGCCTATTTATTTAAGAGCCAAAAAGCCAACATTTCTACTTCTCAGGCATTTTATTACAGCAGCTTTTTATGCTCTATTATTCTTACAACTATTTCTTTATTAGTTATCGCCAACATATAGTTTCAACTGGAGGGTCAGTAAGCCTGCCATTTTGAACAGAGGGCTACAAACCACAAAGCCTTGTGCTAAGAAAGTAAGGACAAAAAAAAACCCCAAAAAACTATTGCTTACCGTTCTTTCTGCCTCTCTAAAAACATATGTTCTCACAGCATTTCAACATAGGTCCTGGGAAATCAGCAGAAAAGAACATCTTCTGAGATCCCATATACCTGGAAATAAGAAAGATTTCCAAATCCTGAATGTCTTTGCTGTCAGCTGGTTTGCCTGTGTAATGGGAGCAATAATATTGGTCAACTTGTGACTATTCCCAGAAAGTCATGCAGTGATGGGTCCTCTTGCTGCCCTGAGCTGGTGGTGCAATAATGGGCATTCCCCTCCTCCAGGTGGAGACAGCGGAGTCTGACTGCAGCTCAAACTCACTGATAGCTGCCAGCTAATGACAATCTTGCTTGTGTACATTACCTTCTTCCTTGCAACTTTTCTACTAGCCTTGGAAAAAGGGGTGAGCTGGAAGAGGGCTCAATTTGATGTCCTGTTTACAATTTACAAAGACATAACAGTAGTATTGGCTCAACAAGTATGATTTTATATGTAACTGGGGTCAGACTTACAGCTAGCAAAGCCACTAGTTCTGATAGGCAAAAACATTGACTAAACACTGGGTTCTTGAGACACAGAAAACATGTCTCATCCATCTTAGCTTTACATTGTTTAAAATCAGAGATACACTTGTCCCTTTGTTATATTATCCTACCTTAATT
Source organism: Cettia cetti (assembly GCA_013401135.1). Lineage (NCBI taxonomy): Eukaryota > Metazoa > Chordata > Aves > Passeriformes > Sylviidae > Cettia > Cettia cetti. The sequence goes on from VZUI01054542.1 coordinate 7,283, forward strand.
AGAAATGAGAACCTGAAAGAGGGTAGAAAATTCAAGACTCTCTATCCTGTACCAAAAGACTGGAATTAGTATCTTTAAGGTGTTCTGCCATTAGAAACTTCAGAGTAAAATGAAAATTAAAATTGGCCATATTGAAATGATTTTTTCAGGGTACATTTGAATAGGGACACTCTAAGGTATTTGGGAGGAATTCAAGCCTGTGGCCAAGGTTCAGTATTTAGGTTCATGTTGCATCTAATGTAACAGCTGAAGTGCATCTAAAAATCCGGACCACACAGCTGGTGATTCAGTATAAGCTTAATTTGGGAAGTATCCAAGAACCTTCAGAAGTAAGTTCTGAAGTAAGTAAGTTCTCAGGTTATCACCAAAAAATCTAGAAATTTTTGCAAAGAATTTACAGTAAGGCCAGGATGTCTTCTGAAATTTCTGATATTTTGTTTCGTACTTTTTCAATTCACTATTTTCTCTTTTGGTTTAAGCTGGTAGTTAGCAGCCAAAACACACAAATGAGCACGATATTCTGTGCCCATACCTAATCAAAATTTCATTTTGAGGCTTTGGGGGGAAAGTGTTTTTTGATTGCTGGTTTATCTCAAACGTAGTATCACCTCACTTGTTATACAGTTTATGAGTATCCTTTATTGTTTTCTGCCATGGGCAGAACTTCAATCTGACCCAGTAAATCTGTCAAGAAAGTACTGGAAAAGGAGAGAGAGAGAGAGGGAGGGGGAGAGAGAGAGAAAGTGTGAGAGATATTATTACTCTTCTGTGCTTACAGCCTTGGGTAAAAATTTAACCCTGAGTGTTCAAACTGCCACCATGTTCTAAAGCCAAGGACCACCCCTCATTGCTCATGATTTGTGATAACTGACTGATAGAGTCCCTACAGCTGCACTATTCACCATTTTCCCTCTGTCACACAAGAAAGAGCAACAAGATTTGGACCTTCCCTGTGTACAAAGGTTCCCAAGACTTTTTCAGGTGACCTGCTTCCAGGTGGTGATTCGTGGTTTCCCGAAGTAACTAAGTGAAATATTAGAGTATTGACTAATTTTCTCTTTAGTTTTGTTTTTTTTTTTTCCTTTCTTTGATTATGGAATTCAGAGAAAAACTTATGAGCGGTGAGAAGGAAGAGGGTGAGAGAGAAAGGAGATTGCCTCAAGTAGCACCAAAAGAGTCAGCCTCCTTCATTTGCTTCCTTTGACAGCAGCCCATCCAGGGGTAACTGTGTAAATTTGTGTTTGCAAAAAAAGCAGAAAAGTGCTGCTTTTTGGGTCTTGTTTGCATGAACACAAAATATTCAATGTTGCTCTTTTAGGGCAAACATGCTTTACATAGGATTTTAATACAAGAGTCCAACAAGGTCAAAAATAGTGACCCTTTGAAATGGAAAGATTAACATTTTTATAGCTAGGAGAGTAAAATAGGCAACTTGAAGTGGAGCATGAGAATTCTATCTTGTTTTGCTCTCTTTATTTTTTTTTTTTCTTTACAACAAATAAGGAATATGGATTGCAAAGAGGAGACTACCCCATTAGAAAAATAATAAGTCTTTTACAGTATTTTCCAATTTAAAGCTGCTTGCAAGTAGCACTCAGGATCATCCAAGAAAAGTCTGACTCACTAGTTTTTCAATTTAGGTTGTTAATAGCCTGCCTTTCATAAAAGCATCAAGCACAATAACAAAAATACCTAAATCAATAGGATGATGCAGCAATGCCTCACAGACATGATATTTTTGAAATAAATATATACCATTCAGCCTGGCCTGCTTGACATCAAATTTATATACTCAATAAGAAAGCATAATTAATGGTCCCAAACAGTATTTTCTTTCACCTATTTCACATCTCAAGAAGCGGAGGGTTTTGTCAGAAAGAGGGAGGAAGGCAGAACGGAGAAAGTGCTCTATTCATAAATGAAATGAACCCATTAAAAATGACTTTCTCCCCAGCTCCCTACCAGTGTCTCCTGGGGACTGGTACTTATTTTATTAAGAAACAGAAGTGTGGAATGTGCTTGCACTTTACAGGGTCTGTAACCAGGTGATTTATTTTCTCTCTTTACTCTGCCAGCTCCCTGGGCATTCACTAATTTTGAGGGAACAGAGGAGCCAAACTAGGACCCCCCATTTCCTATTGATGTTGATACATCTGTACTCAAGTCCACCCTAGCTACCCCCCTGTCCACCATGTGGACCTACTATCAAATTAACTATTATTTAATATCTAATTATATTTATAAATATAAATAATAATATAATATATTATTATTTAATAATTAGAAATATATTTAATACTAAATATAGTTTATTAGATATTTTGATTTTTCAGTGTTATCAAAAGCCTTCTTAAAAAAATAAGCAGATTTCACCATGTTAATTGTAGAAGATGGAAAACATGTTGACTACAAGGCTGCTTTTTAATCAAAATTAGTTTGGTGCTTAACTGACTTGAAGAATTTTGCATGTCTCTGTGTTCGGTGGAGAAGAAACTGAAGTGTGGAGAGTCAATTGACATTGTGTGTCTTCAGGCAGCTCAAATAAGAGCCTCATCTGGGGTCAAGTCCCCTTTTTCAGACAAAACACTAAGAACTGAGTTAAATCCATCAATTGAATAGTAGAAGACGTAAAAATACCACTGTCATTTAGCTCTTCACATCTTTTCCACCTAGTGATTACCCCTCCCAGAGCAAAGTCAGACAATGTGGTCAATTTTTGGCTGCACCAAGACCTATTGTAGGTTTTACAGGATGTGCCACAGGCCTGTTGTGTTCCTTTAAGTTGAGCACAGAGTTGTGAGTTGGAGAGCAGAGCCACAGGCTCATCCTCCCTTCTCCCTGCTCTACTGAGGTAGTTTGGAGAAGAGAAGGGTCAGGCACTGATCTTTTCTCTCTGGTGACCAGTGACAGGATCTGAGGGAATGGCCTGATTTTGTATTGGAGAGGGTTATGTTGGATATCAGGATAAGGCTCTTCCCCCAAGACTGGTTGTGCAATGGAACAGGGTGCCCAGGGAAGTAATCACAACTCTAATCCTGCAAGAGTTTAAGAAGCATTTGGACAATGCCTTCAGGAAAAAGGGCGTGATTCTTCATGTGTCCTGTGCAGGGCCAGGACCTGAATTCTCCAATAATCCTCAGGGAACAATTTTAATCTAAATTGTTTCTTGTTATTTTCAAATGTCATTTAATCAACTATTATTCTCGCTGGTGTGGGGACCCCTCAGCTCGCAGGGGCCTGAGGAGGCTGAGCCACCCCAGAAGTATCTCCTCAGAGACGACTCCTTGGGGGGTCAAGGCACTCCCTCAGCGGGCAGAGAGCGTCTCAGCAGAAGGGCAGAGCAGCTCCTTAGAGTGATT
>VZUI01054544.1:0-12576 GCA_013401135.1 Cettia cetti
ACTCACAATCATCCAAAAATCCACCCAGAAATCAACCCAAAAATCACCCAAAAAGCCCACACAAAAATCCACCCAAAAATCACCCAAAAAGCACTGAAAATTACCCAAAAAAACACCCAAAAACCCACTGAAAAGCACCCAAAAAAACACCCAAAAAACCACTGAAAATCACCCAAAAATCACCCAAAAACCCACTGAAAATCACCCAAAAATCACCCAAAAATAGCCCAAAAATCACCCCAAAATCAGCCAAAAAACCACCCAAAAATCTATCCAAAAATCACCCAAAAATCACCCAAAAATCCACCCAAAAATCACCCAAAAAAATCACTCACAATCATCCAAAAATCCACCCAGAAATCACCCAAAAAGCCCCCACAAAAATCCACTGAAAAGCACCCAAAAAAGCACTGAAAATTACCCAAAAATCCACTGAAAAGCACCCAAAAAACACCGAAAAAACCACTGAAAATCCACCCAAAAATCACCCAAAAATCACCCAAAAACCCACTGAAAATCACCCAAAAATAGCCCAAAAATCACCCAAAAAATCACCCAAAAAATCCCCCCAAAATGCCCCCAAAGCTGCTGCAGCCCCAGGGCCGGAGCAGCTCCCGCAGCCCCTCGGGGCTCCCCACCGCCAAACTGGGCACAAAAAATCACATTTTGGGCAAAGTCAGAATTGGGGTGGCACAGGGAGGGGAATGGCACCAAAATTGGGTGAAAATTTGGTGAAAATCGGGTGAAAATTGGGCAAAAATCGGCCAAAACCCACCCAAAAATCGGCTGAAAATGGCCCAAAAACCCACCCAAAAATTGGCTGAAAATTACCCAAAAATCAGCCAAAAACCCACCCAAAAATCGGCCAAAAATTACCCCAAAAACCACCCCCAAATCACCCAAAAATCATTCAAAAAACTGCCCAAAAAGCACTCAAAAAGCAGCGAAAATCACCCCAAAAAACACCCAAAAATCACCCAAAAAACCACTGAAAATAACCCAAAAAAATCACCCCAAAATCACCCAAAAATCCACCCAAAACACCACCCAAAAATCCATCCAAAAATCACCCAAAAATCACCCCAAAATCACCCAAAAATCCGCCCAAAAATCACCCCCAAAAAATCGAAAAAACCACCCAAAAATCCATCAAAAATCATCCAAAAAAGCACTGAAAATCACCCAAAAAACCACTGCAAATCCACCCCAAAATCACCCAAAAATCACCCAAAAATCCACCCAAAAAGTCACCCCAGAATCACCCAAAAATCCACCCAAAAATCACCCCAAAAAAATCGAAAAATCCACCCAAAAATCCATCAAAAATCACCCAAAAAAGCACTGAAAATTACCCAAAAATCCACTGAAAATCACCCAAAAATCACCCAAAAAACCACTGAAAATCCACCCAAAAATCACCCAAAAATCACCCAAAAAACCACTGCAAATCACCCAAAAATCACCCAAAAATAGCCCAAAAATCCCCCAAAATGCCCCCAAAGCTCCTGGCAGCCGCTCCCGGAGCCCCTCGGGGCTCCCCACCGCCAAACTGGGCACAAAAAATCACATTTTGGGTAAAAAGAAAATGGCACATTTTGGATAAAAAGAAAATGGCAAAATATTGAGTGAAAATTGGGTGAAATTCGGGTGAAAATTGAGCGAAAATTGGCCAAAAATCACCCAAAAAACCATCAAAAATCACCCAAAGAATCACTCAAAACCTCAGCCAAAAATCAGCCAAAAAACCACTGAAAGTAACCCAAAAAATCAGCCAAAAATCCACCCAAAAATCAGCCAAAAATCCACCCAAAAATCGCCAGAAAATCACCCAAAAAATGACTGAAAGTCACCAAAAAATCACCCAAAAAATCACCCAAAAATCCACTGAAAATCACCCCAAAATCACCCAAAAAACCACCCAAAAATCACCCAAAAAACCACTGAAAATCTATCCAAAAATCACCCAAAAAACCACTGAAAATCCACCCAAAAAATCACCCCAAAATCCCCCAAAAATCACCAAAAATCACCCAAAAAATCACTCAAAATCACCCAAAAAACCACCCAAAAATCAGCCAAAAATCACCCCAAAATCACCCCAAAATCCACCCACAATTTGCCAGAAAATCCACCCAAAAATCCCCCCAAAATCACCCAAAAACCACCCAAAAACCACCCAAAAAACTGCTGAAAATCATCCAAAAATCACGCAAAACTCACCCAAAAACCCAGCCCAAAATCATCCAAAAATTACCCAAAAAAAAGCGAAAATCACCCCAAAATCCTTCCAAAAACTGCCCAAAAATCTCCCCAAAATCTCCCAAAATCACCCCAAAATCTCCCAAAAATCACCCCAAAATCTCCCCAAAATCACCCCAAAATCACCCAAAAATCACCCCAAAATCACCCCAAAATCCTTCCAGAAACTGCCCAAAAATCACCCCAAAATCACTCAAAAATCACCCAAAAATTTGATTTTTTTACCCAAAATTTTGATTTTTCCCCTCAGAATTTTGGGGTTTTCCCCAGAATTTTGGGGATTTTTGGGGCTATTTGATATTTTAGGATATTTTAGGATAAATTTTGGATATTTTGGGATAATTTTGGGATAATTTTGGGGGCCCTGACCCACCTGCAGAGGCTCCCCAGGCCGTGCTCACTTGGCTTTTTCACCCCAAAATTTCATTTTTTTCCCCAGAATTTCGGGGATTTTTGGGGATTTTTGGGGCTATTTGATATTTTAGGATATTTTAGGATAAATTTTGGATATTTTAGGATAATTTTGGGGGCCCTGACCCACCTGCAGAGGGTCCCCAGGCCGTGCTCGTGCGCCGCGTCGTGCTCCGAGCGCAGCAGCGTCACCACCCGAGGCACCAGGCCCTGCTGCAGCAGCTGCCCTGAGGACAAAATTCGGGGAGATTTTGGGGGATTTGGGGACAATTTGGGGAGTCTGAGGCACCCCCAAAATTCTGGGGGTGTTAAAGGGATTTTTGGGAATTTTTTGGGAATTTTTTTTTATTTTTTTGGAGATTTTTGGGAAATTTTAAGGGATTTTTTTTGATTTTTTAAGGGATTTTTTGGGGATTTTTTTGGGATTTTTTGGCAATTTTTGGGGATTTTTTAAAAGGATTTTTTTAGATTTTCGGGCAATTTTTAGGGATTATTTTTGATTTTTTGGGAATTTTTTTTTTTGAGATTTTTTGGAGATTTTATGGGGGATTTTTTTGGCGATTTTTTGGTGGACTTTCAGGGATTTTGGGGTCCCAAGTTTCATTTCAGGGGCCCTGAGGACAAAATTTGGGGAGATTTTGGGGGATTTGGGGACAATTTTGGGAGTCTGAGGCACCCCCAAAATTCTGGGGGTGTTAAAGGGATTTTTGGAAATTTTTTGGGAATTTTTTTTTATTTTTTTGGGCAATTTTAAGGGAATTTTTTTTTATTTTGGGGGGATTTTTTGGGGATTTTTTCTCAATCATTTTGGGATTTTTTCCTGCCATGCTGACCTTTTCTCTTCCCTTCTCACATCTGCCCCATGTGGTTGGAGTCTCCCAGCCCCGCGTGGGCTCCGGCCAAGGCCAGCGGGGGCGGCTCCGAAACTTTCTCCTCCTCCCTTCGCTTCAGGCACGCGGCTTTGGGGTTCAGGTTCCGCTCTGCAAGGCAAAAACACCCCGAATTTGGGGGGATCTGGGGGGGAAATGGGAATTTCGGGCACGAAAAGCGGAATTTGGGTGAAAAAATGGAGAAAATCGGTGAAAAAATGAAGAAATTTGGGGGGAAAATGGGGAATTTTGGGGGAAAATCCGAATTTTTGGGGGGAAAAATGGAAATTTCGGGCATGAAAATCGGAATTTTGGTGGAAAAATGAGGAAATTTGGTGGAAAATGAGAATCTTGGGGGAAAAAATCCAAATTTTGGGGGGATCTGGAGGGAAAAATGGGAATTTCGGGCGCATAAATCGGAATTTGGGTGAAGAAATGGAGAAATTCGGTGAAAAAATGAAGGAATTTGGGGAGAAAATCCAAATTTTGGGGGGAAAAATGGGAATTTCGGGCACGAAAATCAGAATTTTGGTGAAGAAATGGAGAAATTCGGTGAAGAAATTAAGAATTTCGGTGGGAAAATCCGAATTTTGAGGGGAAAAATGGGAATTTTGGACACAAAAATCGGAATTTTGGTGAAAAAATGAAGAAATTCAGTGAAAAAATGAAGAAATTTGGGGGAAAATCCAAATTTTGGGGGGAAAAAGGGAATTTCGGGCATGAAAATCGGAATTTTGGTGAGAAAATGAGGAAATTTGGGGAAAAAAATGAGAATTTTGGGGGCTAAAAATGGGAAATTTGGTGGAAAATTGAAGAAATTTCGGGGGGAAAAATGGGAATTTTGGGCACAAAAATCGGAATTTTGGTGAAAAAATGAAGAAATTCAGTGAAAAAATGAAGAAATTTGGGGGAAAATCCGAATTTTGGGGGGAAAAATGGGAATTTCGGGCACAAAAATCAGAATTTTGGTGGAAAAATGAGGAAATTGGGTGGAAAATGAGAAATTTGGGGGCTAAAAATGGGAAATTTGGTGGAAAAATTGAAAATTTTGGTTAAAATTTGGACAATTCTGGTGAAAAATTGAGAATTTGGGTGGGAAATTGAGAATTTTGATAAAAATGAGGAAATTTGGTGGAAAAATCTGAATTTTGGGGAGCAAAAAGGGAAATGTGGTGGGAAATGAGGAAATTTGATGGAAAAATGGGATTTTGGGGAGAAAAATCTGAATTTTGGTCAAAAAATGAAGAAATGTGGTGGAAAAATCAGAATTTTTGGTGGAAAAATTGAGAAATTTGGTGGAAAAATGGGAATTTCGGGCACGAAAATCTGAAATTTGGTGGAAATTTGGTGGAAAAATGGAGAAAATTTAGGAAAAATTGAGGAAATTTGGTGAAAAATTGAGAATTTGGGTGGAAAATTGAGGAAATTTGGTGAAAAAATGGAGAATTTTGGGGGGGAAAAAGGAGAAATTTTAGAGGGAAAAAAAGGAATTTGGGGGGAAAAATTCCAGGGGAAAAATTGGAATTTTGTGGAAAAAAGGGAAAATTTTGGGGGGAAAAAAGGGGAATATTCAGGGAAAAAATTGGAATTTTATGGAAAAAATTCGTGGAATAATGGGAAATATTTTGTGGAAAAAAATGGAATTTTGGGAGAAAAAAGGGGGAAATTCCATAGAAAAAAATGGAATTTTGGGGGAAAAAAGAGGAAGATTTTCAGGGAAAAAAATGGAATTTTGGGGAAAAAAGGAAAAATTTTCAGGGAAAAAAAAGGAAAAAATTCTATGGAAAAAAAATTGAAATTTTTGGGGAAAAAGGGAAAAATTCCAGGGGAAATAGAAGAAAAAAAATGGGAAAAAGGGAAATAAATTAATTTAAAAATAGGGAAAAAATCGATGGGAGAAATAAAAAATTGGCAAAAAAATCCTCCCAAAATTCCCACGAAAATAATAATTAAAAAAATTTCTTTAAATATGAAAATGAAAAATAAAAAGCAAAAGAATTCTCAAAAAATCTCCCCAAAAATTAAAAAAAACCCAAATAAAATCACAAAAAAATTCTCAAAAATTCACCAAAAAAATCGCAAAAAATCCCAAGAAAATCTCAAAAAATTTTTATAAAATTCACCAAAAAGCCCCAAAAATTTGTCAAAAAAATCCGGATAAAAATTTGGAAAATCAATTAAAAAATTAGAAAAAATCTCTAAAAAACGGTTTAAAAATTCCTAAAAAATAATAATAAAAAATCCCAAAAAAATTCCAAAAAAAACCCAGAAAAAAATCCTGAAAAAAGCTGGAAAAATCTCAAGAAATTCTTTAAAAATTACTAAAAAAATCTTAAAAAAATCTAAAATAATTATTAAAGAATTCTCAAAAAATTCTGAAAAAAATCCCCAAAAATTCCCAAAAATTCCCCAAAAAATCAGAAAAAAATCCCCAAAAATTCCCAAAAATTCAATAAAAAAATCAGAAAAAAATTTCCAAAAATTCCCCAAAAAATCTTTTTAAAATCCTTTAAAAACCACTTTAAAAATCAGAAAAAAATCACAAAAAATCACCAAAAAATCAGAAAAAAATCAGAAAAAAAAATCTCAAAAATTCAGCAAAAAAATCTCAAAAGTTCCCCAAAAAATCCTTTAAAAATCACCAAAAAATCACCAAAAAATCAGTAAAAAATTAGAAAAAAATTAGAAAAAAAATCAGAAAAAATTCTCAAAAATTCACCAAAAAATTCTCAAAATTTCAGAAAAAAAATCCTTTAAAAATCATTTAAAGTCCTTTAAAAATCAGGAGAAACTCAGGAAAAAATCACTAAAAATCACTAAAAAATGCGAAAAAAATCCCCAAAAATTCTCAAAAAATCTTAAACCAATCACTAAAAAAATCAGGAAAAAATCCCCAAAATTGCATCAAAAAATTTTGAATAAATCACTAAAAATTCTCTAAAAAGTAAAAAAAAAATTCCTAAAAAAGCTCAAGAAATTCTCCAAAAAATCGGGAAAAAATCTGAAAAAATTCCTGAAAAAATTGTGAAAAATTTTGAAAAAATCACTTAAAAAATCACTTAAAAATCACTAAAAAATCACCAAAAAATCAGAAAAAATCCCAGACATTTCTGAAAAAATTCTCAAAAAATTCTGATTAAAAGTCACTTTAAAAATCCTTTTAAAATCACTAAAAAATCCCCAAAAAATCACCAAAAAATTAAGAAAAATTCACCACAAATTCCTGAAAAAGTCGCTAAAAAAATCACTAAAAAATCGCTTAAAAATCCCTAAAAAAATCAATAAAAAATCACTAAAAAAGTTGCAAAAAAATCCCCAAAAATTCGCAAAAAAATCATCAAAAAATGCTGAAAAAATTCGGGAAAAATTCAGAAAAAAATCTGAAAAAATTCTGAAAAAATCGCGGAAAAATCCTGAAAAAATTGTGGAAAAAATCACAAAAAATTTGTGAAAAATCCCCAAAAAAATCCCTAAAAAATCCCAAAAAGTCACCAAAAAGTTAAGAAAAACTCACCAAAAATTCCTGAAAAAGTTCCTTAGAAATCGCTAAAAAATCGCTTAAAAATCACTAAAAAATCACTTAAAAATTGCGGAAAAATCACTTAAAAATTGCGAAAAATTCACTAAAAAATCACTAAAAAAATCTGAAAGAATTCTCAAAAATTCACCAAAATAGCCTTTAAAAATCACCAAAAAAAATCACTAAAAAATCACTAAAAAATCGCAAAAAATCCCTCCAAAAAATCAGAAAAAAATCAGAAAAAATCCCCAAAAATTCTCAAAAATTCACCAAAAAATTCTGCAAAAATCACCACAAAATTCTCCAAAAATCACCAAAAAATGGGAAAAAATCCTCCAAAAATGCTGAAAAAATTTGTAAAATATTCTGAAAAGATTCTGAAAAAACCCTGAAACAATCGCTAAAAATCCCTAAAAAAATCACTAAAAAATTCCAAAAAATCGTGAAAAAATTATGAAAAATTCACCAAAAATTTCTGGAAAAGTCACTTAGAAATCACTAAAAAATCGCTAAAAAATCCTTTAAAAATCCTTTAGAAATCACTAAAAAATTGTGAAAAATCCCCAAAAATTCAGAAAAAAATCAGGAAAAAATCCCCAAAAATTCTCCAAAAATTCTAAAAAAATTCTCAAAAATTCCTTGAATTTTCCTTTCAAAATCCTTTAAAAATCACTAAAAAATCACTTAAAAATCACTAAAAATCCCTAAAAATCCCCAAAAAATCAGAAAAAATTTCAAAAAATTCTAAAAAAGTTCTCAAAAAATTCTCAAAAATTCACCGAATTTTCCTTTAAAAATCCTTTAAGAATCACTGAAAAATCAGTAAAAAATCAGAAAAAATTCACTAAAATTCACTAAGAAATCACTAAAAAATTGTGAAAAATCCCCAAAAAATCAGAAAAAAATCAGGAAAAATCTCAAAAAATTCTAAAAAAAATCTCAAAAATTCACCGAATTTTCCTTTAGAAATCCTTTAAGAATCACTAAAAAATCACCAAAAATTCACTAAAAATCACTAAAGAATCAGAAAAAAATCCAAAAAAATTCTCAAAAAATTCTCAAAAAATTCTCAAAAAATTACCAAATTTTCCTTTAAAAATCCTTCCAAAATTACTGAAAAATCACTAAAAAATCACAAAAAATTCATTAAAAATCACCAAAAAATCAGAAAAATCCCCAAAAAATTCTCAAAAAATTCTAAAAAAATTCTCAAAAATTTACCAAATTTTCCTTTAAAAATCCTTTCAAAATCGCTAAAAAATCACAAAAAATTCACTAAAAATCACCAAAAAATCAGAAAAAATCCCCAAAAATTCTCAAAAAATTCTAAAAAAATCCTCAAAAATTCACCGAATTTTCCTTTCAAAATCCTTTCAAAATCGCTAAAAAATCACTAAGAAATCACAAAAAATTCATTAAAAATCACCAAAAAATCAGAAAAAAATCTCAAAAAATTCTAAAAAAATTCTCAAAAATTTACCAAGTTTTCCTTTAAGAATCCTTTCAAAATCACTAAAAAATCACTAAAAATTCACTAAAAATCTCCAAAAAATCAGAAAAAATCCCCAAAAATTCTCAAAAAATTCTAAAAAAATTCTCAAAAATTTACCAAGTTTTCCTTTAAGAATCTTTTCAAAATCACTAAAAAAATCACTAAAAAATCACAAAAAAATCATTAAAAATCACCAAAAAATCAGAAAAAATCCCCAAAAAATCCCCAAAAATTCTCAAAAAATTCTCAAAAATTTACCAAGTTTTCCTTTAAGAATCCTTTCAAAATCACTAAAAAATCACTAAAAAATCACAAAAAATTCACTAAAAATCACCAAAAAATCAGAAAAAATCCCCAAAAATTCTTTAAAAATTCTAAAAAAATTCTCAAAAATTCACCGAATTTTCCTTTCAAAATCCTTTAAAAATTGCTAAAAAATCACTTAAAAATCAGAAAAAATTCACTAAAAATCACCAAAAAATCAGAAAAAATCTCAAAAAATTCTAAAAAAATTCTCAAAAATTCACCGAATTTTCCTTTAAAAATCCTTTCAAAATCACTAAAAAAATCACTAAAACATCACAAAAAATTCACTAAAAATCCCCAAAAAATCAGAAAAAAATCCCCAAAAACTCTCCAAAATTCACCACAAAATTCTCCAAAAATCACCCAAAAATTCTCCAAAATTCACCGAAAATTCCTCAAAAAATCACCCAAAAATCACCAAAACAAGGGGGCCAAAAGGGATTTTTTTCCTGCCACCCCCCCGAATGAGACCCACCTCGGACCTGCTGCTCCAGGCTGAGGATGACGGCCACGGCTTGGTGCAGGATGAGCAGCTTGGTCTGCGGCTTGTCGCTCTTGAGGTGCAGCTGCACCATCCTGCCCAGCTCCTTGAAGGCCTCGTTGATGTCGCGCACGCGCAGCCGCTCGCGGGCGTTGTTGGCCATGCGCCGCTCCTTCTCCCGCTCCGCCTTCTGCTCCGGGGTCAGGTCCTCGTCGTCGTTATTGCTGCAAGAAAAAGGAAGAAAAACGCCCAAAAATTCAAATGCTGCCTCCAAAAAAACCTCCAGGCCTTTATTCTGATTTTTTCCCGACCTTTCTCTCAATTTTTTCTCATTTTTTCCCGATTTTTTCCCTTTTTATTCCCATTTTTTACCATTGTTTCCCCATTTTTTCTCATTATTTTACTGTGCTTTTCTGATTTTTTTTCCTTTTTTTCCCCCGATTTTTTTTCCAAATTTTTTCTGATTTTTTCCAATTTTTTCTGATTTTTTTCAAAGTTTTTCCGATTTTTTTTCTGATTTTTTTCCCATTTTTTCCCGTTTTTCTGATTTTTTTCCGGTTTTTTTTCTGATTTTTTCCCCATTTTTTCCCGTTTTTCTGATTTTTTTCCGGTTTTTTTCTAATTTTTTCCCCTTTTTTTCCCCATTTTTTTCCCCATTTTTTCTGATTTTTTCCAATTTTTTCTGATTTTTTTTCTGATTTTTTTCTGATTTTTTCCCGATTTTTTGTTCTGAATTTTTTTCTGATTTTTTCCAATTTTTTCCCATTTTTTCCCCCATTTTTTCTGATTTTTTTACTGTTTTTCTCTGAGTTTGTTTCCGATTTTTTTTCCGATTTTTTTCCGATTTTTTTCTGATTTTTTCCTATTTTTTTCCCATTTTTTTCCAATTTTTTTCCGATTTTTTTCTGATTTTTTTCCCAATTTTTTCCCAATTTTTTTCCTATTTTTTCCCTTTTTTTTCCCCATTTTTTCCTTTTTTTTCTGATTCTTTTCTGATTTTTTTTCCGATTTTGTTCTGATTTTTTTCCCTTTTATTCCCATTTTTTCTGACTTCTTTCCTGATTTATTCTGATTTTTTTCCCAATTTTTTGTCGGATTTTTTCCTGATTTTTTCTGATTTTTTCCCATTTTTTTCCACATTTTTTTCTTTTTTATTTCTGGCTTTTTTCCCTTTTTTTTTTTTTCTGATTTTTTTCTCATTATTTTCCCTTTTTTTCCTATTTTTCTAATTTTTTTCCATTTGTTCCCTGGTTTTTTGGGATTTTTTTTGGGAAACTTTGGGGATTTTTGCCCCGGGGTCAGGTCCTCGTTGTCGTTATTGCTGCAAGAGAGAAGGAACAAGACCCAAAAATTCAAATTCTGCATCAAAAAAACGTTTCGGGTTTTTTTCTAATTTTTTTTCTGATTTTTTCTGAATTTTTTCTGATTTTTTTTCCCATTTTTTCCCATTTTTTCCCCATTTTTTACTGATTTTTTTCTGATTTTATCCTGATTTTTTCTGATTTTATCCTGATTTTTTCTGATTTTTTTCCTATTTTTTTTCAGAGTTTTCCCAATTTTTTTGGATTTATTTCCAATTTTTATCCCCTTTTTTTTCCTGATTTTTTCTGACTTTTTTCCTTTTTTTTTCCCATTTTTTCCCATTTTTTCTGATTTTTTTACTGTTTTTTTCTGATTTTTTTTCCTTTTTTCCCCATTTTTTTTCCAATTTTTTTCTGAGTTTTTTCTGAGTTTTTTTCTATTTTTTCCGATTTTTTTTCCGATTTTTTTCTGATTTTTTCCCCTTTTATTCCCATTTTTTCTGATTTTTAACTGATTTTTTCTGATTTTTTTTTCCATTTTTTCTGAATTTTTCTCTTTTTTTCCGATTTTTTCTGATTTTTTCCCTATTTTTTTCTGATTTTTTTCCTATTTTTTTCTGATTTTTCCCAATTTTTTTTGGATTTATTTCCAATTTTTATCCCTTTTTTTTTCTGATTTTTTTCCTGATTTTTTTCTGACTTTTTTCCTTTTTTTTCCCCCATTTTTTCCATTTTCCCCCCATTTTTCTGCATAATTTCCCATTTTATTCCCATTTTTTTCCTCATTTTTCCCTCATTTTCCCCCAATTTTTTTCGATTTTTAATCCAATTTTTCCCCATTTTCCCCCAATTTTCCTCTTTTTTTAAAATTATTTCCCAATTTTTCCCCCATTTTCCCCCATATTTTCCTCACTTTTTCCCCAATTTTTTCCATTTTTTCTCTAATTTTTCTCCAATTTTCCTCCTTTTTTCCCCATTTTATTCCCATTTTATTCACATTTTTTCCCCAATTTTTTCCCCCAAATTTTTCCTTTTTTTATCCAGTTTTCCCCCATAATTTCCTCCTTTTTTTCCCCAATTTTTTCCCATTTTTTTACAATAATTTCCTCTTTTTCCCCCATTTTATTCCCTTTTTATTTCCATTTTTCCTCCATTTTTTCCCATTTTAGCCCAAATTTTCTCCAATTTTTTCTCATTTTATTTCCATTTTAATCCCATTTTCCCCCCATATTTTCCTCATTTTCCCCCCAATTTTATTCCCATTTTTTCCAATTTTTTCCCCCAATTTTCCCCCATTTTTCCCCCAATTTTTTCCCGTTTTTACAACTTAATTTCCTCTTTTTTCCCCATTTTATTCTGATTTTTTCCCCTTTTTTTTCCATTTGTAATCCAATTTTTTTCCCATTTCGCCCTCATTTTTCCCCCAATTTTATTCCCATTTTTTCCAATTTTTTCCGCATTTTATTCCCATTTTATTCCCATTTTCCCCCCAATTTTTCCCCATTTTCTTGTTATATTTTCCTCATTTATTCCCATTTTATTCCCATTTTTTCCTCATTTATTCCCTTTTTATTCCCATTTTTTCCTCATTTTATTCCCATTTTTTCTCTAATTTTTCCCCATTTTTTCTGCATTTTTTCCCATTTTTCAATCCAATTTTTTCCTCATTTTCCCCCCCAAATTTCCCCCATTTTATTCCCATTTTTTCCCCAATTTTCCCCATTTTCTTGTTATATTTTCCTCATTTATTCCACTTTATTCCCATTTTTTTTCTCTTTTTTTTCTCATTTTATTCCCATTTTATTCTCATTTTATTCCCATTTTTCCCCCAATTTTTTTCCATTTTTCCCCCAATTTTTCCCCATTTCCCCCCATATTTTCCTCATTTTTTCCCCATTTTATTTCCATTTTTTCCCATTTTTTCCCTTTTTATTCCC
>VZUI01054547.1:0-25579 GCA_013401135.1 Cettia cetti
AAAATTATAGTAATTTGGAGGGAAGGGGGGTTACATTCTCCATTCCAGGGAAAACTCCAGTTTCCCCTGGCAGATACCTGTCTCTAAACCAGGACAACCTACAATAGCTGTATTTCAGTTAAACAGTTACAGAATTTTTGTGGTTGGACCACAAAATTTCAATAACCATATTTAGCAGTCTTAGTTTAAAAACGTTAGGTATCTTCAAAATTTTAACTGCCAGAAAATCAAAATTTAAAAAAATTTAAAAGAAAAAAAATCTTGTAATTTATTTCAATTACTACAAAATTCAAATGCATATTTTGCCTATATCTGGTACAATTTCATCGTTCTTCATATTTTCAAACCCTGACCTTTGATGCAGCCTTACCACTGCAATGGGAACCTTAAAGTCCCATGTTTGCACTATACAAACCAGATAAGCATTTTCCAAAGTGCCATTTATTCAAGGGCAAAACGCCCTTTAATTCAACTTCATTCTGGCCTCTGTTCAAGCACTAGAACACACTTGTTATTGATGACTCTCAGCAAGTTTTCCTTGTAAAGCAGCACAAAAATTTAGGTGAACAGCACTGCAGTGGAAGGAGCAGTGTTGAGGCTCACATCAAAAAGCATCATTGGCTCACTTGCAAAGCACTTTCTGGAGCTGCAGTCTTGGTCAGTAGCAAGTCAGCATTTCTGTGCTGTTCCATTATGTGACTGGCTGGAAAACATATCTACCACAGAAAAATACAAATCTCCAAAGAACACAATTTCTACTCACCTTATCAGCTTCCCAAGTGCCTTTTCACTGTCAGTTCTGAGATACCCCCAGATTTATCCAGCCACTCTGGTTCTCTCTGTTCCTTTGCTCTTTATACCTGAACAGTCATTATCACAGTTCTGAATTAATTACTTATTTATTCACATTACTTCAGAGGCATGAAAAGGATGTTTCCATTTTTATATCATACTTCAATGTGTGAATGGGAGATACAAAAAATATCAAACACCAATATTTCCAAAGTTAGGTAACATGCATGCCAGATGGATCCCTGATCCAGTCTTTTGAAGGTACTGGGACACTTCATGCTTCTTTCCAGCTTATCCAGTGAGGTGGGTATTCTAGGAAAGAGATCAATTTTAAAACATTCTAACCACCTTCTTCAAGGGTAGCCATTAAATCACTGCAAGAAAGAAGGAAAAGACCAATATATGTGGTCTCTCACCTGAGGTCAGCATTTCCCTACTGAGTAATGCCACTCTAAACATCCCTGCCAGTTTGGAACACTCAGCACATACAGAGTTCTGGGGCCTACCCAGAAGCCCAGGTAAAAGGAAAACCTCATCTGGAAGGTTCCCTCCTCACCTCAAGTGGCCAAGGGTCTCAAAACATCTCAACGTTTGTGTCATTACATTAAGTAAGATTAGGGCAAGTGTAATGCTAAATATTATGTCCTGACATAAAATACTGGTGACCAATCTAACTCTCCATATCTGCAGAAAAAGTTGTGTTCAGAAGCCAAAATGGAGTTCTACAGCTGAAAATAAAAGTCAATAGCAAAAATGCATATGTAAGGTAAATATCAAGCATGGGATATCACACACAGGGAAAAAAAAATTGTATTTCCACTGCAAGGCAGGGCCAAATTATAACCACCTCCCTTTCTCATAATGAATACAACAAACTACTGTACTTCATATTTGTAGAAAAGAATCTTATAGCTACTACATATACAGTTTTTGTTTACAAAAAATAATTTTTAAAATAGAACCCATTGTTTAATTTCAAATTGCCAGACAGCTGTCTGCTAAATTTTCCTCCTGATCTGTCTTTGCTGGGGTGTGCAAACACCTACATTTAATGACTAAGAAAAACAGCCCTTCTGTGATTCACTGCAGAGGGGGAGGCAGGGAAGAGGATGAAACAGAAACAAGTCTAAATGCCACTGATGATGAGAGAACTAATACAAAAAACAAGCTCGGAGACAGTCCCTGATGTGAGGCAGGAAGATGCAAAAAACAGGCAAAGGCAAACACTGTAAAGCTCCACATGAGGCATCTACAACACTGACTGCATTACAAGGCACTCAATAAGCTACTGCCAGCTCCACGCTCCACTTCTGTGAGGATACAGCCCCACATCTCCCGCCTTGAGTGTTGAGGGAACTGGGAACAGCTTTAGTCACCCTCCCACAGCATGCTGGGATCAAGCCAGTGTGAAGTTGGCCACTTATCTCCTATTATATTTTCCAGGAAGACTGGCCTCAGCGGGAAAACTGCCTTTAACACTTCCTTCTCTGTCAGCTCCAGTTAACCATACTCCAAGTGAGAGTTGGCAAGAGGAAAGAAATTATAGTCCCTTCAAAATCCAGAAGAATCCTACAGCTGTGGAAGAACCAATTACAAAGTTGAAAAATTAACAGTAACCTATTTATACCAGTCAGGTCATTTTCCCTTCCCGTGTCTGTGTTCAGTTTTGCTGCACCTCATCACAGATGTTTACAGTGCTTGGTGTTTGCTTATCAGCTGAAGGAAATAAACATGCAGTATCCAGAATCGTGCACAAGTTACCCAGCCACTCTGTTCAGGGATTCACCAGCTTGCCAATTGTCATATATTGAACTTCAACTAGCTCTGTCAGCTCTTCTCACACCTGAGGCTCGTAAACTTCCAGCCAGTAACAGCCAGCTAACATACCTTTTCTTATTTTATGTACACTCTCAGCAACCTTTTAATTTCTGGTAATGCTGTTCTTTAAAAAAAACAGTTCTTACTTATCTCACCAACAGTATTTTACTTCCATGGCAGGCAACATGAACTAGGCCCTGGAAACTTTGGCCCTGCCCATATACTTCAGCTCCTGACTGCAGTTTCATTTCAAATCTGTCTGTGTACAAATCTGTAGTTCTTTTGCTTCTGTAAGATAGGCAGAAACCTTTATGCTGAACCTTCCCACTAGACCCAAGGAATCAAGGGAATCAAAACTCAGCTGCTTGTCCATGTCCCAAATGACAGCATGAAGCATCATTGCTTGAAACACACTCGTCCATCACTAAAGCCTGGCTTCTCCACAAAACTCAGCAGTTATAGCATGTTCTTCAAAAGTACTTTCCAGGTAAAAATTAAAGAAATTTGCAGAGCTATTATGCTGTCCAGTGAAGAAGAGCTGAAACTATTTAAATAATTGCTATTGCAGATAAATATATCTGCTAGGTCCACTCTCCAAATAGTTTGGCATCAGTTTTGTTGCCAGCTGTTTTGTTCCCACCAGCACCACTTCTATCCTCTGCATCCAGCGCAGAGCTCCACATCACAGTTTGGATGGCTGCAAATAGTACACTTCTCCCTGCCTGTCAGCTACTCATTAAAATAAGGTGACTGTAGTTTGGGGTCAGGTCACACAAGGAATAAAGACTGACCAAGTAGCTCTGATCCTTTACCGTACAGAATCTTAATTTGGGTATGCACAAAACATACAGCAAGGAAGCAATCATTTCTCTGGTCTTGCTCCCAAATAGGTCTAGGTAGCACACAAAATTTAAGTAGATTGAGGTTTTAAAGACCTTATTATGTTAAGGAGCAATCCAAATCTCATTTAGAGACTACTGTTCTTTTCAAGCTCCCTATTCATGAAAAAGCATTAAAACCCATTAAAAATAAATTTCTTTTTATGTGAATCCCAGTGGCAAAGCAACTGCTTCCAGAGAAAGTGTAATAACAGTTTAAAACTAATTAGTTAAAAAATTCTCACTTCCCATCACCATTTGCCCAACCCCGCCAAAAAATCCTGCACTAGCACACACCTCTTTTAAAACTCCTTAAGTAGAGAAACAATCTTCAGATTCAGGAATAACTCTTAATAGGTTTTTCTACCTGAAGGCATAGGATTAAAATAAATAAATAAACCCAAACAAACCCAACAAACAAACAAACAAACAAAAACACACCACCATCACAGATACACTCTGAAATTAATTTCATTTCAGTAACTGCAAATAGCCCTGTCCAGCTGAAAAGTACACAGAAACTTCTGAATTTTTTTCCCAGTTAATCCAAAGCAAAAAAAAAGGAAGCCTCTATGAAGGAAGCTCATCAAAATTTGCTCTGATTTTCTAATACAAATAAACCAGCAAGAATAGAATTTTGCATTTTACCTTCTTCTTAAGTCTAACAATACTAGCCAAATCAGTATTCGTAACATGAAGCACCTGGGGCAGGACAAAAATAGCACTATACGAGTCCCATATGACAAGGGAATTTTGGACCATTGTTATTAGAAGCAGAGTGGCCCACTTCAATAATTATAAGGATGTTCTCAACAGGTTGATTTTGCTTGTCATTTTAAGATACCTCAACTGCAATAACATTCTATGGAAAAGAAAACTCAAAATGTGAGCAAACAGTCAGCAACAAGGGGGGAAAATACTACGCAGACCAATGGTAGGGACTTGTACGGAAATCTTTCTCCAGGTTTTTATCCTGGAGAGACAAGTCAGCTGAGTTGTACTTCAAAATATAAATCCAACTTACTGTAATCCTCTTGAGGTTAAAACCTTGGAAAACTCCCAGACACTTTTGCTGAGAGTAGCTAGTGCAGATTTCCAGCGACCTTTCCTGTACAAAGCAAGTCAGGCCTGCCTGAGGAAGGAGTTGCAGACACAGTTTAGGGGCCTCCAGCACTAACTGGAAAATTACAACCACAAAGAAACAGAGAGACATACAGGGTACACACATACACCAAAACAGTCCTTAAAGCTAATCAGAGAGGAAAAGGTCTAAGAACCAGTAAGAACACCACCTACTGTTTTTACTTACACAAGTACCGTCAAAAAGGCAAAGCACAATGATTGTGCATCTAGAAGGCGCATTCTATCCCATGCCTGTCCCTATAATTAGCAGTAACACTGAGGAAAAGGAACAACCTGTGAGATGCATCACCCTGTATATTAATCAGGTGTGCCCAAGAAAGGGAGGACACAAACACCTTTCATGCATTTTCCTTAATTCACTTATCTCAAACCACCTATGAAGACATTATCCAAAAATAGGGGATACTGTTTCTGATGCAGCAACAGCTACATCATGTGCAGTTATTCCTTTTCTCCAGTCCACCAAACCAGCTCCACAGAAACACATCCATCCTTGTTCATTAAACAGGATGTATTCACCCCCAAAGGGATATGGAAGACAGACACACATCTCTTCTGCATGGGTAGAGCCACGGTAGTTTATCACACCAAACACACATTTTGGAGGCTTGGAGGTACAAGCGGAGTAGAGAGCAAAGCATTGTTTGTTGCTTGGTGACTCACTACCACCCCAAATCACTGTTTTTCGGCCCAGAAACCCCACCGAGATGAAAATACACTTTATGTACTTCAAAGCCTATTCTCTCCCTGGCGACGCCGTGATTTCTTCAGATGTGTTGACAGCGATCAAAAGGAAGGGCTAACAGAGCTAAATATCACCCTTGCCGCTGGGAAGGGGTTTGAGCTCCGTGGGAGAACCACAGGAATGAGCCACCCCTCAATCCCCTTCCTGTGCCCCCCAGCTGTCCCGCCCCAGCCTCGCCCGGGGTGCCCGCCCGCATCCGCGGTCCCGCTCATCCCCTCGCAGGGCTCGGGCACCTCTCTCCCCGGGCAGAAGGGGTGGGAATGCGGGGGGAACAACAGGCTCGCTTCCTCCTGAACAACCGAGACAAGAGCCAACCCCTCGCTTGCCGGGCGCTGCGGCGTGGCACGGAGGGCGCCGGGACCGGCACGGCGCAACTGCCCGCCCTGCTTCTCTCCCGGCCCGGTCCCAGCGAGGGCGGGCGGCTCCCCCAGTGGTTACCCCCTGCTGCCGCCGGCTGCCGCGTTTGAAAGGGCCGCCAGCGCCGCAATGGCGGACACGCTCGCCCGCCCGGAGCCCCGTGGGGAGGAGCAGGAAGGGGCGGCAGCGCCGCGCCACAGGAAGCGCGACCGGGCCGAGCACCGCCTCTCACACCGCCCCTCGCACCGCTCCTCACATCGCCCCTAACACCGCCCCTCGCACCGCTCCTCACATCGCCCCTAACACCGCCCCTAACACCGCCCCTCGCATCGCCCCTAACACCGCCCCTCGCATCGCCCCTAACACCGCCCCTCGCACCGCTCCTCACACCGCCCCTAGCGCCGCCCCGAGCACGGCTCCTCACCTCGCCCCTAACACCGCCCCTAGCACCGCCCCGGGCACCGCTCCTCACATCGCCCCTAACACCGCTCCTCGCACCGCTCCTCGCACCGCCCCTGCAGCGACCCGCCGCCCCGGGAGCTATGAGGGATGGGGAGCTGAGGGCGAACGGCCCCGAAGGTGCCCCAGAGCGACAGCATCAGCCGCCTTTGACTTAAACCAAAGACAAAGAGCGGCGATCCAGAAATGTCCCGGTTCGGTTCTGGGTTAATGGGAGTTCGAATGGTGTTGGGCAAGAAGCAGGGGGTTTTTAAAGGGGTCTTGGGAAGCAGAAGTCATCGTTGTGGTGAAGCTGAGATATGTGTCAAAGGTGACTGCAGGAGACGCAGAAATAAATACACTTTCAGCCCCCGGAGTAGATATGAATATGTAGATCCCAACATACATAGGGTGATCGTGTTCTTTACCCATGCACAATAAAATTTGCACTGTTTTTCCTTTAAAAGCATTTGCACGCTAATGCTGGAAAAAGTATCCAAGTGTTAGCTGCCTGCCTTAAAATTCCATCTAAAATTTTGTTTCCCTGAAGTCTCCAACCTATTGCTTTTTCGTCCATGTCTTCTAAGTTAGCGTTCAGCAAGGATCCTGTGAAGTTCCTATCTCATGCATAAAGTTTAATGGGTGTTGGCTTCTGGAGCCATCACCAGAAGCGTGGAGCAAGCACACTGCTACATTAAAGCTGCCTTTCGAGCTTCCATTACCCTAAAAGGTCTTCTGCTTTGTATCATAAATATTTGTAACTTGTGGTCATAACTACGAGCCAGCTGTCCTCCAGCCTCGGAACAGCAACATCTTAAATGTAACTAAGGTGCTATAAACTTAAATAATTCACAATTTTTCATCCTGAGTTTATAATAAATGTGTGTTTTAACAGTCTGCAATGGTTTTAAACACAATAATACAGTTCAATGCAGTCTCTCTCTTTGCATGGAGTTTACCTGACCTCTTTAGCTTTCAGAGGCCTGGAAAGAGAAATATGCACATACTTGTCTTTATATGCATGGGGTTGTACCTCTAGTGCCAAATCTTCAGCTGATATGAACTGTCAGAGGTCTCCTGATTTAAATAGGGCCTGTGATTTACACAAGTTGAGGATCTGACTCAACCCTCAATAGGACTGTTCACATACTTAAAGGTAATCAAGTGTGCAAGTGTTTGCAGGCTCAGAGCTAATTTACCTAGAGTTTTGTCCTAGTAAGAGCTGAGCAAAGGGTCATTTACTGTAATATTAGGGAGCATGAAATCATGTTTTTCGGATGAAACATCATTTACAATAGAAAAGGTTCTGAGTCTTTATATTTCAGACCAGATTCTACTCTTATGTCAAAACAACCTTTAAATAAGTATAGCAATTCAGTGTACTTTATCACTAAGGGCAAAAGATTGTGACTATGAATACCTTAAAAGTCATATTTAAAGACTTGGTCTGATTAAATTTTGTAATACTTAGAGTGCAACTTTGTGCAGAATATAAAAATACTTCCTGTGTCATCTGACTCCTTTGATGCACTGCATTAAAGTTCCTATGTCTAAGTACATATCATGCAGTCAACTTTACTTCTCTTCTATTAATAGTTTGAAATTAGGTCACTGTTCTTGTAAGGATAGGCTAAGCCTGTACAACTGATTTAAAAGAAATTACCTATATATAAATGTTTGGGTTCCTTTCTTATGCTCGCCTACAGGGACATGGTTCCTTATCCGTAATCAGTAATTTTTCTGTCTGTTCTGGCATATGTATTCTATGCTGGCAGGTTTTTGTAGATTTGTTTATAGTGACCCCTGCTGCAAAAGATTAAGACTGACGTTTCTCTAAGCCTTTAAAAAGACATTTACCCAATTATTTCTGGGTTCAGCACAAAAGAATCAACCAGATGTAAATCCAAGTATATAAAATTTGAAACTCCCTAATCTGGATAATTTTCAGTAAAATTAGTTTAATCATACAACAGGTTTTCCTCTCTCACATGCATAGGATTAACTTTCTAATGCAACACAATATAGTTGCAAAGTAAAATAGATTCTCATTTCCTAGAGGTAAGGCTTGTTCTTTGTGTTACTGTTCTTTGATAAGGTCTAGACTTGACATCAATAAATCAATGTCTCAGCCGCTACATGTAAACATTTTCAGAGTTCCACTCAGGAAAGCACATGTTATGTTTATCTATTCAGGATAGCAAACTAGTAAAAAAGCAGATTAAAGCATAGGACTAAGTTTAAACCCAGATTACCCCTCTTGTTTCAGAAGGACTTAAGCATCAGTCTGTTCCAGTATTGCCCTCAATAAAGTGTTTTCTCAAGCTCAGCTTCAAAAGCTTCAGCAAAAGGTATATGTATGGGTTTGTCTATAAGAAAAAGATACATGTGCTGGGCAGTGTGCTGGGCAAAAGCTATGCAGCCACAGCTAGTGAAACATTTAACCTCAAAACAGAAGCCCTGCTAACAGAGCTGCAGCTTCAAGCTGCTTCAGCTTCCTAGCACTCTGCAAGCTGCACAAAATAAGCATCTACTTGCTTGTGAAAGACACTCGAGGTATAGCCATGGTAAAACCTCACATCCATTTGTATTAGTGTGAATGTTATTGGAGGAATATATGTTCCTGATATGTTTTTTTAAAGCTGTGTTTAAAGAGTATTATTTAGGCTGCAAAACTAAGCAAAAAGCCATGCTTAGAGCTCCTTTCTGCAATAAAGGGCAGTAAATAATTTCTGCCCTTTATTGCAGAAATTATTTACTGCCCTTTTTGCAAATATTTACTGATTGATGGAGACATCCCATGGAAAATTGAGACCAGTGTAGTAAAATAACCACAAGGAGGCAGAACAAAAATCTGATGAGCAACCTGGATTGTCTCTTTTCCCACTGAGTCCTTCATGTTGCTTTCTCAGCAGCATTCTGGTATTACTGTGTGCAATTTTCTACATCTGATAGACAGGTAAACATTAGATTGAGTTGTCCCATATCCTATATTACCAGTGAGGATTGAAACCTGTATCTTTTCAACAGTAGCCACAGATCAACATAAAAGCAGTCAAACTTTTAATTTTAATGTAGGGTGATGGATTATGGTTCCTAACAGTGGTTGGGGGAAGAAACTCAGAATAGCTGCATCTTATTTTCTTTTTCTGGGATTTGGAAAATTGATGCTGCCTGAAATGTCAGGAAGGGAGATGAACCAGTGGGGCAATCTGCTGGGTCTCACTCCCTCCTCCTTAAGGACTGGAGAAAATCCAGTCCTTCACAGTGTTCCCAACAATTTGCCATTGGGGGCAGATGCTGGATTACTTATGCTGCAAAAGTGCAATCTGATTCTTGGCCATGTTGCAGTAACATGCTGAGGGTCATGTGGTTTGTACTCAGGTTTCATACAGAATGTAATCCATACTTCTGTTTCCTACCTCAGTGCTTTGGCAGCTTGTGAGTTAGCTTCTTCTGCAGCCATTACTGCTGCTTTGGTGGTGGTGTGAGCTGAACCATGAGATCCTCATGTGTTTTTATCATCTTGGCAGGCTGACAAAATTTTCCTTAGGGGTGGGACTGGGAGAAGAGAGTCAGTGATTTTTAACAGTCTATTTCGCAACAGAAAGTGACAACATATAATGACATAAAGGTATATGTACATAGAGGAGGCCAGAGAGGCAGGAGAACTCTGCCAGTGCACTTAGCTTGTCAGACACCGGAAGGCCCCAGTCCAGAAGCAAGATAACTACATGAACCTAAGCTAATGAGCCCTGCTGAGAGGCAGGGTATGTTGTTTTGGGCATGGTGCCACATTAGCATGACTCTACATCTTCCAGACAGAAGCTTGCAAAGACCGGGCAGCTCAGCGTGTGAGCAGAGTTTGCTTGTGTCTGTCTGCACCTGTCTGCATGGCCTTGCAGAAGAAAAAGCAGCAATTTCCCTATTAATTAGCAAAGACTTTTTGCAAACAATACGGATATAAGATATCTGCCAAAAAAAAAACCCTAAAAAACAAACGAACTAAAAAACCCCTGTGTTTCAACAGCTCCTCAATTTCTTTTTTCTATCAGGCCTGGAAGAAAAGATGACATTGTCAGAGTGTGTTTGAAGAGTTTCTGAATTGCTCCAGAAAGCCCTGGTATTTATTCTCACAGCCTTGTTGTTTCCCTCCTGTGAAGGACAAAGGCACAGACAAATTACATACCTTGTGCAAACATAGAGAACTGTACCAGCACCTTCAAAATGCATTGGTGTTCCATAGATGAACAGTTAAATATACAATTGCAGGAAGGAATATGGTGTAGTTCTTCTTCCAACTGATCCAGCAACCCTTTTGTAGAATTATTCCTGAAGTTCTGTTACATGCTCATATGTCCAGTCTATGTACATAAGAGAATGAAAAAAGAACTAAGTCTTGGAAGGAAAATAACAGGTGCAAAGGATGTTTGGACTGAAGTGTGGGCTATTGTTCCTACTGCATGCATCTATTTCAAAGAGAAGATCTCTTCAGAATCAGAAGCAAAAGTGGTTTAGGGACTGCCAGACAGAATCCTACTTCTGTAGAGAGCAGTTCTGATTTCTGTAAATAAGCATGCTCAGGATAATAGTAAATTTCTTTTGGGCTGTGAGAGTTTTCTGGAAAAAGTCACATTTGGGAGAATCAGAAGTAAAATCCTTCACTCAAAGTCAGACCATTGAACTATCAAAATCCATTATTCCAGTTCCATTATCCGTATAAAAGGATTTATTCACTTTATTTTCCCCCATATATATATATATGCCTGTCGGTTTTCTCTGTGTGGGACTAGGATATCTCAAAGGCAAATCAGAATCTCCAGTTTCCTCTGCTGACTCTGCAGAAACACACAAATCTTCAATAGTCACAAGGCCATGTCTTGTTACAGAAGGACAGAATCCATCACTTTTAAAAAGAGAAGATGATGTTGGCAAGTGGAGGAGCTTCAAACCGTGTTCATTATTCCTGCCTGTTCAAATAGCAAATTCAGTGCTTACAAATTGATCATAAGCTTTCACCAAACTACAAAAAAGGGTCTTCATTCTAGGGAACATAAATCTGAATCTCGGACTCAATTTCCTCCTCTGCTACAGATGTCCTGTGTGACCTTCGACAAGCGACTCTTTTTTTGTGCCTTGGATCCTCATTGTTAAAATGGGCTACTAATAACACTTCCTAAAACAATGTTTGAGGATAAACAACGACTATGATATGCTCAGGCATTTGCACATAAAGGAGATGGATAAGCATGTCAGATTTTACAGGGAAATTTCTGCCAGAAAAATTTTGACCAGTTCCAGTCAGTGCACAGACACTAACAGTGTCTGCTGTTTGTCCTATTCGCTGCAGGTCTCTTAGTGGCATGACACTTTATACAGGCATACATAAATATTTCTAACCAAGCAACCTGTGGATAATTTTCTGAATCAAAAAACTTTATATGTAGTCAAAATATAGTCATAGTACTAGATATCCTGATACAGATCATAATTTGGAGAACTTCTTTCATTCTCAGTCATCATTTCCTCTATTTTGCCATCCTTGAAAGCAAGCTGATGCTTTAAAATCCAAAAGAAGGCTTTTAAGTGTGTGGTCAAATCCACACAACTGTAAAGATGAAAGTAAGGGTCACTTAAGGCCTTTATCACCTGCCTGAAATTCCACTGTCTTCAGCAGAGCTGCAGCTAGAGATGGATTAGTCTGATCCTAAATGAGAAAAAGATGCAGCTCCTGGCTGCAGGGAGAGATGTGTTTTTAGATCTAGCCCTTCTGCCTTCCCCAGGAGAAGTTAGAGCTTGCTTTTGGTTTGTGTCAGTGTTTTCATTAGCATGGCAGCCTGCAATTTTGTTTAAAATACTTGGAAAATGGCTCTGTTAGCAATCCTAGGGACCATTCTTTTAAACAACTTGCCATCAGTCTTGCAGACTCAGTCCCAATATCTGCTCAGTTTGAAGTGTGCACAATGTTTTGTAAGGGGGCCAACATTTTGGAAGTAACATAAACATGCAATGTGTCAGCTTTGCTAAATTTAAACCAATGGTATTATGTTCAAGAAACTGTGACATGGCAACCTCAGCTTTAATAGTACTAGAAGGCCTAGAAAATGGTTGCTTGTATTTGTCTCAGTTATCCTGCAGCACTGCAGGTCATTCATTTTCTGACAAGAAGTTCCAAAAATTCCAGTGAATGGAGAATGTTGACACATAAAACTCAGTTGCTATTTCTGTAAAATAAGTATTACAGTAGCTAACTATATATAGCCAGAAGTAATTGCTTCTGTAAATAAAATACCAGTGAACACATTACAAGATTAAAGAGAAACTTTGAGCTTCCAACACAGTTATTTGCCGACTCCCAGCCTTATACACACGATGACTTTGCATTAATAGCTCTGCTATGCCACAAGACTTAATTTAGGATATGTGTGGCATATTATACTTCCTCACATTCCTAAATAAAGTGCTTTTCCATTAGCTGCTCTGTTCTCATTTTAGCTGGCCACTTCAGCCTTCATTTGTGAAGAAAAGTACAGTCATTTCACCAAATATACTGCCATGCAATCATTTGTTCATCTTATGTTATAGTTAGGATTTATACAGGTTTAATAAAGGCTTCAGGTTTTCCTGGGCATTTGGATGAGTTTTTAGACAATATTAATTTGAAACTCTCACTCTTTAAAAATAGTCTCTTTCACATTGCAGTTATAGGTAGTAAAAGTGAGATAAATTGATGGAAGATCATATCAGAAGTGATGTATCTTAATAAATGTGTCATCCATCTTTGAGAGGGAAGGTGATATTAAATAGCTTGAATATCATGCTGCTTTAGGAAAAGGCACTGGTTAAATACTTTGAAGGTAGGTTTACAGTGATCTCTGCCATTCACTGAAGAGTTATTGCCCATAAACTGTAGGAGTTTTGCTTACTACAGCTGGTAAAATTAGAAAGCCTGCTGCTCATTCTTGATACTTTTTTTGGTAGGGATTTAACAATTTCACAAGTGAGAAGTATAGAGAACACCTACATAAGATTCAAAGTCTCTTATTTTTTCTTTCCTAATCTGATATTATTCAGGTGAAGCTGGTTTTGCACTACCAGCTGGTTTTGGACCTCTCAGAATAACAGTATCCCATTGCTATGAAATACCCTTTGCTCATTTGATCCTTATTGTTGTTTCTATACTGTCATAAGAACTGGAAGCTGCTGTGAGGGAACAGGATCCTATATAGCAAGCTATAGATAGGAGTAAAACCAGACAGGTATGGTGTGTATTTGTAGGTGTCACAGTAAAGGAGAGCTTTGAGCATGAAGCCCAATGGGCAGATGGGCAAATCCCTGCAGGGAGCTATTAGGCATATTGACAACATAGGAAAAACCCTTCTGTTCTTGAATTAAAACACAAGAAAGGAGTTTTCCTGCTTCTAGGAGTCAGCGATCAGAGAAAGGTGTTGACATCTTGTTAGGAAGGAGCAATTGTAGGCAGTGTGGGGATAGGCTGCATAGGAACCTGAAAGTGAAAATCAACAGCATGAGTTTATGCAAACAGGGATAAATGAGAGTAACCAGAATGTTGTTTTAGGCAAAAAACCTACACAAATCCTACAAGACTCTGAATGAACAGGAGCAGCACCGGAATATATCTGTCATAACTGAAAAAGCAGGCTGATTCTCCATTGTCTCTTGGACAGGCTGTTATTGAAGATTTCACTGCCAAAAAGATCCACAAGACAAAGTCTGAAGATAATTCAGAGTAGAAGCTGACACCTATGTTATTAGACCTGACAGTAATGTGACAAGGAAGCAGGTAACAAGAAAAGATCATTATGGGAAACAAAATTGTGTTAACTTGTTTGTTTTGTCTCTTTGTATTTTAATACATTTGAAGCAATTCAACATCAGCTCCTCCAAAAATGCAGGTATTTGTGTTCTCAGCTTGTTGTCAAACAAAATGACATCAAGCAACAACCCATACTTCAGCAGTGTTGCTTCTGTAACAACAGAAATAAATGTTGTTGATGAGCAATACCCCAGTGTCACTAAAGTATCCCAGTGGTAAGTACACATGATACCAAAGAACACTCCCACTGCTACCCCTTGGTGTACCCAGATGGATCTCTTCTACCCATTTTGAGAAGCATAAGGTGTCCTTGTGGAAAAAAAAAATTAACTGGAAAGTTAAAAGAAACAAAGATGCAGGTCCCAGTGCTTGGCCCATTAAAGGAGGCACTGAGTGAGTTTCATGTGGAGTTTAGAAGGACCGTTCAAAGAGTTAAATAAATTTTTATTTGCCCTTCTAAGAAAGCTTTGGGATGCTGTCTTGTAAAGCAGGATAGGAGCAGGTATGTTAAACAGCTGTTTGAAAGACAAATCTAGAGAACACTCCTACCCAGGACAATTCCCAGGAACATTTACTTCAGTCATGCAGTGTAAATGAATCCAGTATTTCCTATCTATTGAGGAATGAGCATTTGTGGCTTTCAACTGCAGTAATTGAACCCTTCCAGCGCAGTAACTGGCTGCTGCTTTGTCTGCCCTACCTTCAGCTGAAGCTCCCTAAACTCACTTATGTCAAATGGGGATCCAGTTCAGAAAAGGGTTGTAAGCACAACATACCCTTTTTTTTAATCTGAAGCACTTAGCTGCAGTTACAGACACATTTTTAACCTGCCCATATGCTTCACTTCAGAGCTTCATGGCTTCTGAACATCTGTGATAACACTATAGGTTGCCTCCTGAGATAAATAAGCACTCACCTGCAAAGCTAGGAAAAAAATCCCCATAAAGGGTATGTCAGCTTGCAATAAATATGTTATCATCCCCATCATGCAATCCACTAATAACCAAGAAAGAGAAGAAAATCATCCATATTTTATTTTCTATGTGGTGATGCACTGTCCTTATGGGAAGAGGTGAGTGGCAACATGTCACAGCCTGCCAACTTCAAACCCTTTGTGAATGCTGTCTCTTATCAGTGGACTCGTATTCCCAAAGCACAGAGTATTAGGTTTCAGTGACAGACCTGAACTGTTCCATTAATGACCTGATGGATGAGGTAAGATTCTGTGGTTTTTACTCAAAGCCAGACTCGAAATATTTGAACTCCCTCTCATTTCTGCTTGTCTGTTTTCATGATAGATATTCTTGTGGATCAAATCATCAGATAAGTTTCTGAATCAGCAGAAGATATCTGAGCTCTTTCCAGAAATGCAAAATAGAGGTCACTTAAAATTATCCATTATACCCCAGTACAGTGCTGGACCTTTCCAGAGTGCTAACAATGGGAGCTTTGTCTCCTGGTCTCAGCATCATCATCCTTGGACACCAGAACTGTAATGTTTAGATATCTTGGTGCATTTGAAACTGTCAATTTCTGTCCTTTTAGTGAGAGATGATAAACAATCCTAGATATGGATTTCTTGAGGAAAATATCTCATTTGAAACTCAGAACTTTGAAACAATTATACTCATTTTTCCAGGCTTGGAATTTTTTATATCACACCAAGCTAAAAGGAAAAACCACCCCAAAACAAACTAGGTGTGACATTTCTGTCCTTTGCCATTGCTGAAATAATAAGGCATAAAATATGCTACTGAAATGTCGGAATAAGGTTATGTTATTAATGCATACATAACTTAGAAATGTTTGGAACTATATTACTCAAGCTCTTATATTAAAATACACTAGGCAAAAATAGAAGATCTCAGTCCAAATGAAGTATTTTGTAAAATTACAAATACATCAGCACAAATTGGAAAAAATACATTAGAATTATATATTAGATTATTTTGATTTTACTGGATAATAGCTGTTTCTGTGACAATAAATAATTGCTAATTATAATTAGAGTTTTGAACCTAATTGCTAATCCCCCTTTCCTTCCTCTCTCCCTTATGACTCCTTACTGCAGATCATAGTTCTCTCTATTTTGCAACAAGTAAAACTTGCTTCCATATGTTGGAGGAAGAGGTACATAAAGGAACTACTCATTTCATTTGTAAGTATGTATTTTTCCTAATAAAAAAATTGGCAACGTTTCTGCCTAGGCTAAATTTAGTGTAAAAAAATCAAATAGAAACAGGAGCATAAGAGTACAAACCAGAAACCTCATTAGTTTGAAAAGTAGACAAAGATATGTTTAACAAAGAGACAAAAAAAAAAAAAAGGGGGAGAAAAGAAAACTGAAGCAGTAAGGTAGTGAATGATGTATGATGTGAATAAATAAAAATATGTTATATATAAATATAATAACTAATGTAATATATAATATGAATAAATAAAACATATACTTTTAGTAACTTATTTTATGAAGAATGAAGGTGTGGAGACTGTAATATCCACAAAAATAATAGTTATTCACAGCAGAAATATTAGGGTTTTTTCTCTATGCTGCTTTTTTAAGCATCATATCTTGACCTTTCAAATCCCTTTTGCTTTGCATTAGGATGCATTAGGATGGGTGAATAATACTGGATTCCCCAGACTCAGATAGACTGTTAAAACCATGGATATTAGAGATATTGAAGGTCTCTCAGGGGCTCCTTCAGTTATATTAATATTAGAGAGGGGAAACAGTTTTCATGAAAAATACTTCAGCAAAATGCAATGTCCTTAAAATTATGACATATCTCTTCACCAAACTACTTTGACAGTTATGATCAAAACAAACAAAAAAACCCCTGCAATGGTTTAATTAATATTTAATATTTTTTCAAAGAAACACTGTAACTAATTTAATTTAAACTCTTTAATTAACTACCTAGGGGAAAAAAACCCTCAAAAAAACAGGTATAACTTGTCTTTTCTTGGATTAGCTAATAATCAGCAGCCATACATCTGATTCCTTTGGTTCAGTTACCTATTGACTTTACAAGAGCAGCATTAGGGCAATTATACTTCTACTAGTTCATTTCAAGTCACATAACAAGAAGTAACTGACACATTCATATGAGATTTAGATGAAGGCAATCAATTCTCACCCATTTCTTTTGGAGTGTCTGCTTTCTTTAAGAAAACCCCATCAAAACAAAAACAAACTAACAACCAACCAAACAGGCTATTATATTAAAGCTTTAAATTCCACAATAGATTATTTTCAGTTGAGACCTAGATTGGTTTCAGATACTGAAAATTTGCAGTCCGTGGTACTTTCTTTTTGCCCCCAAATATCTGATATGTCCAAAAGCAGAAATATTTATGATAGAGGATATATTTTTAAAGTTATTTGCTAAACATAGATTTTTCTTTGCCTTTATATAATAGCTATCATATCCCAAAATGAAAGTATTAAAGTGAAGAGGGTGCTTTGAGGATAGATGTGTGAAAGTTGTGTAGATACCTATGAGGTTACAGAGGTATAATTACTAATTAGGTATTACTAACTCAGACATCTAGGCTTTGCTCAGATTCAGAAATTCCCTATTACCTGTAATGGGAGTGGATCATGCCCTGTCTTGTTACAAGTGTTCTGCTATGGAATCACATCTTTTGCTTTCTACCCCTCTTGTGCTGTTATAGCAAAGTGGGATTGCACTGAAGGAAGACATTCTTTGGATTATTACAAGTTTCTAAAATCCAGAACAGAAAAGAGAAAGAAAGAAAAGAAGAATAAGGGATGAAGCTCTTAGTTGAACATATAGTTAGGTGGGTATGTTTGGCGAGTGCAAATGCAGAAGAAAAATGGAGTGTGACAGACTTAAAACCACAAACATAAAAAGGAAAAAAAAAAAAAAGTAAAATAAACTGTTGAGGAGTAATTATGACCTGCTAATCCTTTGTGTCTTTATTCTGTTTGTGAACTCCAAAGCCATGAGTCATGGCAGTTTAGTGGTCAACTGTTTTCTATTCTGTGTTTGCCAGTAGAGCCCCATTAAACATCATTTTTTCGTGGGAAAAGCCATCTCTGTCAGTCCACACCTCAAAGGTTTCACCCAGCACTGACATCCCTCCTCTGCTTATGAGAAATATGTTAGAGCAAAAACCATTGCTGGACTGTCCATGACCTTTTAAAGTTGAAACTGCCACCTAAACTTAAAAATGAAACTAGGCTTTAGCAACTTCAAAAATATAAATATACATACTTGTGAACCTATGTACTACATCTCAGTTCTCCAAAAACATATGCAGGAATAAGTGTCCTGAAGAGTCCTGAATCCTGACAGTTCAGACTGTATAGTGTTATGCACATACGTATAGGTCTTTTTAGGTTTTGGCCATCATTGTAGCTTATTAATGAAGCCAATAAAAATACAGTTCAGCATATCCTGTGTGACTCACTCCAATGCTATAGATCATTACATCACATCTTTATTCTGCCTTTATTTGTCAATTTCACAAAGTTTCACTTCTTGAATACTACCATGGGAAAAGGCTGAAGGAAGGCTGAGAATAACAACATACCGGTTTTATTAGTGACTCCTTTAATGACTCTTCATATTAGTGACTCTTCATATGTGAGTTTAAGCAGGTGATCAGGACTAAATTCTGAAAATTGTCCACTTGAGATACCTAAAATATCTCTAGTCAGATATTTTACAATTAAAACACTCAAAATTCGGAGGTACTTCCAAAACTTAGCCATTTACTCATTCTCTTTCTCACTTCTCTGTGTTTTAAAGCAGTGATACTACCTTCTTTTGAAAAGCCTATTCTTTTTACATTTCATTGATACTACTGAACCAACAGTGTGCATAATTTAAACTCATCAAGAAAATTAACAGAAGCTGGTAATGATAGTTACACCTTGGGCATGCTTATTACTCCCCTGCAACTTACCAACTGTGAAAGGACTTTGCCTTGGAGTGCCACACATATTAGTGACAGATGCTCCTGCACAGAGTTCAGGATAAGACAGGATGATGAATGCTAGCAATTTTTTGATAAAATACATACACACTGCCACTATTCTCTGGGAACATTACTGTATCTGCTGATGGCTAGGCATGTAAATATCAAGCTGCTCAGACCTGAAGCTTCCCTTATTTTTTCAAATTTCTTCTGGTGTACTCACACCAAATAGATCAGCAGAACAACAAACCATTCTAGCCTGGTATGCTGTGTCCTGCC
The DNA here is from genome assembly GCA_013401135.1 of Cettia cetti. Taxonomy (NCBI): domain Eukaryota; kingdom Metazoa; phylum Chordata; class Aves; order Passeriformes; family Sylviidae; genus Cettia; species Cettia cetti. The sequence continues at coordinate 19,232 of VZUI01054547.1, forward strand.
ATGAGTTACATGGCTTTCCACTCCTGTAGTGTGTGAGAAAGCAGAGAATAAAATCCATTTCCTGGAGGCAAACATGCTCAGATCCATTCACAGTTTCTTTTGGGGATGTCTACCTCAAAATAAGAACAGTTTTTAGGAGCAACAATATTTTAGTACTATATGGAAGAAATAAAACCAACAAAAGCCAAGAGAAATATGGGTAATTGACAGCTGAACCCAACATACATTGGATGGCCAGCCTCAAGGGGCTGCAACAACTCATTGGCCAACTTTTCTGTCATGAAAGGAATCACATTCCAGCATTAGAATATGTTTGCTCCTTGCCTGAAATTGTGTAGAGAGGAAAGGAAGGAAACAGACCAGTCCTTTTCCCTACTTACTGTGCACGGTTAGTTTGGTTTGGTTTTTTTCTATACAACACAAAATCATTCATTCAAGCAGCATATGCACTATGGTGGTTTTTTTTGTGTGCTGCTCAAGAAAGCAACAGCCTGGAAAGGTAAGACTGACCTTCACGTTCCTGTCCTCTTCTAGTCTTGATGCAGAGAGTGAACTGTACTCTTAGAAAAAAATATCTTCCAAGGTTCATGCCGTGTGTGTGGAGAGGCTGATCTAGGGCAGGGGGTTGTCTCTTGAATCCTGATCCATTCCAGAATTCTTTCCTTGTCACTCTGTACCAAAATTACTTCCAGCAATGACAATCTAATCACTGAGTCTGAATAGCAACAAACTCCTATTGTAGTCCTGAGCAATGCCAGGTAACTCCAAGCTTCCTTGCCCCAGAAACCTGGCGTAATTTCTCAAGATGAGTGCTGATAAACCAGGAGCAGACCAGAGCTTGGTTTTACCCTTTAGAAGTTTTTCTAGCAATTCCTTTTATAGAATAGTAACAATCCTGCAAATGGCAAACCCACAGTAAATGCTGTCAGCATACTCATGTGAAGGTTGAGAGGAGACATGTAGGAGATGAAGTGGAAGCCTATTTTTATATTTGGGTACCTATAGAAGTATAGAAGTTCCATTATATTTTACCAGGAAGACGTACAGTGCTGTAACTTTTTATATCAATTTTAAAAAATCACCATCCACAAGCAATAGAATAATAACACCCACTCCTGCAACGGTGAGAGTCCCTGGCACAGCTGGGTTTGTCTGAGCTCATACTGCTCTACAGCCCTGCCTGAGCCAGAAATCTCCAGCCTAGAAGTGACTTAAGCATATGTTCTGCAACTGCAGAGGTATGTTTTTGTAGCACGTGCAGATATGCTTAAACTGGCTGTGATCTATCTAGCTCAGATAAGAACTGCTGGGAAGGTTATGATATCATGGGGCTCAGTCTTGGCTAGCAAACCAGGTGCATACCTGAGAACAGGCTGGATGGTAGACACTGCACTGAAGTCACCGTGTCACCGTGCCTGCCAGAACTACGTTCCTTAAAGCTGCAAATCCATGCAGATGTACTCTCAGAGATTTATTCCCAGTGAAAGCTAACACACTCAGCTAGTTTTTAGTATGTTCTTTTAAGAAATGTTGGGAAGACTACCAAAAGTATAATTACACTAGAGAGAGAGTTGGAGACCTAATTAATCACACATTGACAAGATCTCTTATGCTGAGACATTTCACAGGGAGCATTGGGAATGCCTTAAGTAACTTCCTCAGGTACATACTTCGGGAGTGAAGGATAAATTAGTAGGAAATTGGCTGGACACAAAGGAAACCTTGGAATGGAGCTGGAGGCTTGACCAAACTCAGTGAGACTAGCCTTTTTCTTCAATTTTAGAAAAGATGGATTCGTTATTAGTAGACCCAAAAGATTATTTGCATCATGACAGGAGTGAAAATTCTCTTGAGGATGCTTTTTTCATAACTGTGCCTCCAAAAATAGATACTAAATAATAATTTGACTTTCAAAGATAGTCAGCATTTGACAGCAATCTTTGATTTCTTGCCAGGAAGGGACTGATTCCAGTAACACCCAACTATTGCACTTGCATAAGCGTATCCATTAAGTTCAAAGGAATTCAGTGGATATACTCATACTGGTGAATATCTTCATATGCTTGGAATATATTCTTGTCCAGAGTGGATTCAAAGTTCCTCAATTTTCACAGAGCCCATAATGATGGGTCTGGCATTCATTTCAATTTTTACATAAAAGTGTTTCAAAAATCTTTCCTGCATTCAAGTCTGATTTTATTCCTTGTCTATTGGTTTGTATAACTCTAAGAAATTATGCTCTTTTTTTAAATAAAACAACACAAAATCTCCTCTCCTTCTTTCATACTGCTGAACTTAGAAAAGCCTGAAAAATTGCTGACTTTTCTCCAATGTTTGAACAGTTTTTTAGGACTAATGGGACTATAAAAAATAAATCCTCTTAAAAATGTAGTTAAACTACCTATCAATCTGGAGCAACAACACCTCAAACCCATTGCAATTGTGGCTGCAAGAGTAGAATTAAGCCTAACGCGACTCCTGGCAGGACTTTACATCCTCTCTCCACCAGATAGTGCTGTTTCTCCACAGAGCTACGGAGGATGCACAGGCCAGGGAAAGGTCAGGGGCTGTCTGAGATTACAGGCTGCCTACAGCTTGCTCGTCCCTCCTTGCCGCTGCCACCGACACTACCTGAAACAGGGCAGGCGCAACCTAAAAGGGATTTGCGGGAGTAAAACCGTGCCTTGGGAGGCCGCTGTTAGCAGGTGACCGCATGCTGGCAGTGCCATTGCTGCTATCCCTTATCAGTTTGATGTAGCCTTTTTCCTAAAGTAAGAATGAAAATAGAAGCTTATGCAATTAGCCTCTGTTTTTAGAATCTCTCAGGGGTCTTTTCGTTTTCCAGGTGAGCAGCACACACTGAGAGCAGCCCCAACATAAATGCTGTTTGCTCTCAGAATGCTGAACAGAGGGGCTTCTACCAGCAAAAGTTACTTCTGGGGAATAGACAGATCACCTTAACCAACCCTGTATCTAGATGCCCTGTAGACCCTCCATGTATTTTTTAAAAGAAAAAAACACAGCTGGGAAAAATAGCTAAAACATTAAAAAACTTCAGGCTATGCTTTACTGCACCGCTGCAGCCTTTGTAACAGAGTACATAAATGCATCTGGAATACTTTATACTGACCTTCTGCAGGAGAAATACTGCAAGTGCTGCATCTTCCTTTTCCAGACCTCCCTGTGCAAAATAGAATAGCTTTTGCTCTTCAGCTCTTAAAGAACCAAATCCTTTCATATGCACAGTAAGAGAACAGAAAAAAAAATCAAGCAAAAAAATATTAAAAAACTTTTCAAGTGGAAAATGGTACTTACAGTTGGAATGTTCTTTGCTGTCTATTACTTAGAGTTTTTGAGATCACTGAGCCAAGTTTTTAGATGAACTTCCAAGAAGCATTGAAATGTTGCTCCATGTACCTGAGTTACTGGATTTAAAGAATACTGTTTGGGGTTCTTTGGTTAAGTTCAGAACTGCTTAGTGATAAAAGTTCAGTCTTGACATAGATGTGCTTTTCCAAAATATAATTAAAAAACAAAAAACAAAAAAAAAAAAAAAAACCAAAAACCAAAAAAACCAACCAACCAACCAAAAAAAAAAACAAACCAAAAAAACAAAACCAAAAAAACCCCACAAACAAACAAAAAAAACCCAACAAAAAACCCCAAAAAAACACCCCCAAAACAAATCTAAACCCAAATTAAAACTGTGCAACGTATTTGTATTTTCCTAAGCAGTATAAGACTGGAGCTGTCTGATCCTAAGTGAGCTTGTAAATCCATGTTCATGCAGACAGATATTTTTCCTTCGAAAAAATGATTTGTGAAACCAAACTTTAGCTTGCTTCAGTGCATGGAAAAGTGCAGATGGCTCAAATTTGGGATCAGGGCCTAGCTAGGTATGCAGCAGACTGTATATGTAATTAGCCAAATATAAGGTCTATTTATTATTTTGTATGCTGTGTTAATAATGTCTGTATTTATTCAGACTTTCGTAATATGCCTGTGTAATCTCAGAGAGATGCTAGGTCATTAAACTCACCATGGAGACTCTGTTTACTTACCTTGGGCATACAGAATACATACAGTTGCAGTTCTCTAAAAATAACCAGAAAAAAAAATTATACAGTGTATCAGTTTGGCTTTCATGATTTCCAATAAGTATCTAAGGAAATGGAGCATACTATTTACATTGCCCTTCTTGGGAAATAACACAAAGACATCCAGGCAAAAGATTTAATTACACAGTTCTTTCTGACACACTAAATGTAAGACCGTATACCTTAATGTATAGCACTATATGCATCAGGTAGTGAATGAGGCTGGGAGAAAAGGAGCAGGTCCTTCTTGTATTTCTGGTGGGGCCCGCGAGTATGGTCCTTCTCAGAAGTAACATGATAGATGTGCCACAGCTGCTGTGAGCTCAGGAAAGGCTGAATTGGGAAGGAAGACATTTCCTGTAATTGGCTCCATACCACAGCTTCGTATCAAACGATTCTGCTTGGAGATTGTCAAGATGATAATGAACATGGAGATTTTACTGTACTTCTATTTTGACTAGTAGACTAAGTGGCAACAGGCACCAGAAAGTCTGTCTTCCATTAACGTGAATGCTCTCGTGACCCATTGGCTTCATTAGTACCATGTCTCCTCCTATCTGGAAACTGCTCTGGAAGCACAGATACTGGAGCTGTTTCATTAGCTCCAAATATAACACCTGCCTCCTGAGCCATTATCTGCAGAAATCCATAATTATCTGTTCTTTCCTCTCCAGTCAGGAATATCAGGTCCAGATCAAGGACTGGGTGCTCATCGTTTACGTCCTTATTCAAGTGGATCCAGGCAATCCAGCTTCTTTCTACTTTGATTCTTCGAAGCACACCAGCTACTCTCCTGGGTGCCAGGACTGATGCCTTTTCTCTTGCGATATTACAGCAAATTCAAATCCCATCAACGGGCAAAGTCCATCCATTTCCTGGTGACTTTCTCAACACAAGCACACACACACAGAGGCAAAATCGGTGGCTAAAAATAATTAAGGCAGTAATAATTTTCACCATGGGAAACCATACAGAGCTCGAGTACATTTGTTCTGAGGAGTAGAAAGTCAGGCTGCATGTAGCTTCACGGGTATTTCATAGGCTATTTGGTACGGTGATGAAATATGACTGAAATCTTTCATGACGTGCAGAAAACGTTCAAGAACACAGTACGCACACCCTTTTACCCTTTCAGAAGGGGTTTTTTTGTTGTTGTTGTTGTTGGGGGTTTTTTTTTCCCTTTTAGGGAAAAGGCAGGGCTTGCAAGGCAGTGGAGACCGCCGGCCCTCGTTCTCCTGCTGGGCGCCAGCTCGGAGCAGCGGAGAGGGGCCGCGGGTTGAGGTGGGGCAGGCACGGGCCAGGTGATCGCGGCAGACAAAGAGGCTGGCAGTGCCCCACCGCCGCGGGGCGTCGGGCGGCCAACAGGCGGCTTCTGTCCCAACCCAGGCAGCGCCTCCCGGCCAGAGGAAGAGCGGCCGCGGGCCGGGCCGGGCCGAGCCGGGCCGGGCGGGCCCCGGGAGGCCGCTTCCCCTGGCGGCGCTCGGCACTTTCCGGCGCTCGCACACCGCGGGAAAACTCTTCCTCCGGCCCGGCCCCGCTGACGTAGCGCTGTCTGTGCCGCTGCCGCGGCGGGCGGGGGTGGCGGAGACGCGGGCCGGGGCTCGGCGCTGTCAGGCGGCGGGGCAGGGCGGGGGCGGCGGAGTTCGCTGCCCGTCAGGCGCGGGCAGAGGCGTCCCGGGGATCACGGAGAGAAGGGCGAGGGGCGGGAAGCCCTGCGGGAAGGGGCATCCGCCGGCACCGCGGCGCCAGAAGCGCCCGGCGCGGTGTGAGTGGTGGTCCCGGTCCGGGCAGGACCTTGGTGGTCAAGCACGTTAATAAAGGTCGGGAAGGAAGGCGTCCGGGGGTGCTTGATCCACGTTTGCTTCACCACTTTATGCCGAGGGGAGGAGGAGGAGGCGGAGGAGGCGTGCGGCCGGGGCGGGCAGCGTCCCCGGCGGAAAGCCGCCCGGCGGGTGTGGAGGACCGGCAAGCCCAGCCCGGGAGCGCGACCCCCGCCGCCGTCCCCGGCTTGTAGCGGCCGCGCTGCTCCCCCAACAGGCAAAACTTTCTACACTCACACACACAGAAACACACACGCACGGCCGGGGCTGCCGCCGCCGCCGCCGCTCGCTCGCCCCACACACACACACTGACGTCTTTTGCGCATTTCCTGCGCTGGAGCGAGCGGCGGAGCGGCACCGGCAGCGGGCGGGGGCTGCGCGGAGGGAGGCGGCCGGCGGCGACCGAGGGGAGGCGGGGGGCGGGAGGCGGG
>VZUI01054548.1:0-25553 GCA_013401135.1 Cettia cetti
CTCAGAGTCCTGCAGGGCACCGGGGTCTCACTGCCCCAGGGTTTGTGAGGCAAAGCCTCTCCTCCATCCCTTCCCATCTCGGCTGAGAAGGCCTCACGAGGTTCCTGGTTCTGTTTATTGTTAATGCCATAGTTACTGTTGTTTGTTCACCTTGTTATACATACTGGGAGAGAACTGCTATTCCTATCCTCATATCTTTGCCTGAGAGCCAAATGGTTTCAATTAGGGTCAAATGCAACAGTTCTGCCTGCACGGACTCTGTTATCTGCTGTGAATGTAACAACAAATGCAAACTTCCATTTCCAGTGTAAATTGTTAAAAAAAAATCTACATTGTTGATTGTAATTTAGCAGACTGGTAAGAAAAGGTGATCTGTGATCTCTACAAAGACCTACAGACCCACTGTGGCTGAAGTTTATCAAAGTGCTTCCAAGAGCAAAGGTCAGCACTTTCACAGCCTGAAGTGTGACTTCCAGCACTGCTGAGCATGGACTAATCTGAAAACTTAGCCCTAAAGCTTGTCAGTACAATAGCTGCTCAAAGGCTAAGCTGCTTTTGAAAATATCCAGAGGAAATAGCTGCTTTATTTTCATATATGGTCAGAATGCAATAACCAATGCCTGCAGAGTGTCCTAACAGAGCTAACACAGTCATGTTTTAGCCTCTGCATTAATCATGTTGTAGGTTGGTGTTTTGAGAATGAACGATTTGTTTTGCTTAAGAACCTTCCTTACAGCACAGCTGAGCTGCAAACCCTGTCCAGAAGTCTGTAAAGCTGATCCTACCTGATTCCAGGAGCAAGGTGCCACTGGAGAGTGCACCACAAATCCCACTGCAGGAGCAAGAAGCGTTAGAATGAAAAGGCTGCAGCAGCTGATTTAAAAGTTATATTGACTGCAGTGAGGGAAATGGGATATCAGAAGTTGTTTTATAATAGCTAACTGGTCCTGAGGGGGGCCACAATTCCATCAGTGCAGGAGCCTGAGCTCTTGAAAGGATAAAGTGACATTTTCTTCAGCTTTCTCTCATCTCTGACAGGTTTAACTCGTGCACTTTTTCCCCTCCTATATGGCTCACTGAAAAGCTGTAAATGAGGTTCCTGTAGTACAGGCTGCAAAAACAACTAGATGAGGTCAAATAATAACCAGAGAGAAAAAAAACAGGTGCCCCAAACCACTGGCTAAAGCAAATCTGGTGAGTTATTACAAGTGCTGAGATATGATACTGAGTTTCCATACTTGGAAAAAATAAAACAGGCAAGAATTGCTTGTTTGGCAAGAATTGCTGAAGTTTTTTCCTCCTGTGTGTCCAGCTCTTCCCACACACCCTACCATGGGTTTTAAATGCATGCCAAGTGTTGTTCTGGAAAAAATTCACACTACCATAGACAACTGCTGATTCAACATAATGAAAACATAACCAGCAATAATACTCCTCACCTAACCCTGGGCTCTCAACTTTTCAGTTCAGCAGTCTGCTCTCCTCTATGACCATTTGCTGCAATAAAGGCTGAAGGTACCTTTGAAACCCTGTGTGCTCCTAAAGGGAATCTGCAGGTTTTAATCAAAACCCAGGTTCTGCTCCTCAGCCCTGTGTGCAGAGAGAGGGGAAGGCACACAGCTTTCCTCTGAGCATTTCTCTGCCTGTCACTTCTCAAACTCAGCCATGCTGCACAGGAGCACCTGCTGAAAGTGATGGGAAAAGAGAAAAAGATGAACTAAAAAGCAGTGCCAACACAATCATCACAAATAACTGCAGTTTCTTGGTGTCATTTCTAGCCCAAATATTAATTTTGTTTTCTAGATTTAGGTTTTTAGGAGCATGCATTTTATTTTGTCTGCTGCCCCCAGTCAACTAAGAGAAAATTTGAAATAAAATCAGAAGTGAAATAATTTATATTGCACCTCCAATACATTAACAGACCGCAGCTGAGACTCCAAAAAATTCAAGAAGTAACACTACAAAACTACCCAATTATTATGGGGTTTTGATTGGGTGTTAGTGGGTTTTTTTTTTTTTTTTAATGTCTATGTTTCTCCCTTTGTTTTTCTTTTAAATGCTGCATTTGAATGTAGCTGGCAATTCAAGGTAATAATGCTGATACACTAAACACCAATCCACTGCTGCGTGGTGTCATATAAAGAGTACTCTTGACTTGCTCAAAGAAAATATTTTCAAGGGAAAGACTAATGAGTCAGGGGTGTGAATACAACCTTTCTAAAGCATTTTTATCAAAACTACAAAATACAAACACTTCAGCAAAACCATTTCCAGACAGTTGAAAGCATCACTTACCTCATGTTGAATTGGTTAAGTTGATGAACGAGGCGCAATACTCAACACACAAGTCTAACCAGGTTGAGAAGCTATTTTTAATGGAATTACAGACTTCCTCAGAATCAATCCTTTTGGACTTGCTTGGCAGCAGCAGCAGCCTGTCAGAGGATCATTCAGGAGCTTACAATGTCCTTGCTTTATGTTGTGACCTGTGATTTTGGTTAGGCTTCAGTCTCCACCATCGAAAGTGATACTCATGATACGAGGTGACCGAAGGTACACTCAGTAACACAAGCTGTCAAACACATGAAGGAAAATGCAGCTTTGCAGATACACCCCTAAATAATACTCAGAATGAGGCTAAGAAAACCAAGTTGAGAGAATGTACTTCAAACACTGCATTTATTACAAAGGTGCATAGAGTTTATGCCATTTGGTTTGAATACTTATGTTTAACCTACAAACAACATACAAAGGAAGGTTACAGTATGTAACAAAAGCAATAATGATTATCTAGTAAATTGAATATTCCACTGTCTTTAATTTCACAAAACATTTCTGAAACAAAGGCACTTACAGAATTAAAAAAAAAAAAAAAGATATATCAACATTTAAAGTCTTGGCTCCCTTCCTACAGCACTGTGGAGAACAAATGTGACATGAAGGCAACAGCTACTGGGACTGACATATCAGCAGTGCTTAAACTGAAAACTTATGGATCCTCTCCATCTTTTCTGTAACCATCCCATTCTTGTCAGTATTTGAAAACAAGCTTCAACAAGGCTGCAGGGAAAGAACCAAATAAAATTTGGTCCTATACCTCATTGTGAATGATGATTAATGCACTAAGAAATTAATCACAATCTGATTAATTGTGAACTGGACCATTTTATTTTCTTTCAATAAGTTTTGTAACTGAAATAGCAATAGTTCTGCTAAGGCAGTTCCTTGTACATTAATGATTGATCACTTCTATACAGTTCTCATTTGCACATGTCCACTGAAGCTTTCCTTTGTGCCCATTTTCAGGCTCCTTAATCCTATCCACCCCTCATCTCCCACCACCACACACAGAACAGTGGCAATTCAGGACCACCTGCTTGGTCTGTACAATTTCCACCCCAAACCCTCATATTTGGGCACGTCTGTTATTGCTGCTACCTTACTTTCCACCCTCTCCTCAGGGATGACTGAGCTATCCTGCCATGAAATTGGAGATTTCCCTCTCACAACCCAAACACCAAACATGACACTGTGGCTGCCACGAGCTGCTCCCTTTGTCACACCAGCTGGGGGACAGGAAGAGCAGGGCACAGTAAAAACCTCAGGAAGCCCCACACTGGATGCTGTACCTGTGCTCTGCCTGGCCTGGCTCCACCCAGGCTAACAAAGGTGCTGGAACAATCTCTGCCCTCCTTCTCCATGAATAAACACCAGGGGTAGGATCTGTAGCAAGGGATTGATTTCTCCAGTTACTCAGTGTCCTCCCACAGAAACATTCCAGATTTCTAAGGCAACACTTCCTCCTCCATACAGGAGACACCATCCTTTTTTGGTTGTTCCCATGTAACACCTGACAGTGTAATGACATTTTGCCCAATTTCTCAGCTGACAAGGCAGGAAAGAAAAGGAACACAGAGACAAGGATACATGGATGCCTCTCTCCAAGTGCCTCTCAGCACCATTTCATGCTATTAAATTTAACACTCAGAGAGATGTTAACAGAGGGACAAAGGTTGTCACGAACCCAAATGTAAAAACTTTCAATAAATTTCTTCTAAAATGCCCTGAAAACTTGCTTAAAAAAAGAATGGGAATAACCCAGAAATAGACTCAAAAAATCAGGAAGGGGAACAAGGCTGCCTTTGACAGCAGCAATTTCCATCCACTCTGTGAGGTAAAACAATACCACCAAACAATAATATACCTCAAATGTAGAATCACAGGACAAAAGGCTCAATGGCCTCTCTAAAAAAGTAAAATCAGTGTAAAAGATATGTTAAAATTATTTCAGTGATACATGCAAACAAGGACATAGTTCCATGAGGATTAACAACAAATTGCATTTCAATGTCAGAAATGAGAATTGTTGATGACAGTGAAAAAAAAAAACCCACCTTATTTGTTTGAGCAATAAAAGATTCACAAAGCCTAAAGCCCCAGTAGTGTTAAGGTTGTCTCAAGATGTTTCATGACTGAAAGCATTACCTTCTTAGCAATACAACACCTGGCTGTGACTAAAGCCCTCCTTTCCCTGACTTCTCATTCTCTGCTCACCTTCACAGGAATGCTGAAGACAAAAGGGAGGTTTAATGCCCACTGTGGCCTCTCACCCAGCATATTGTTACTCCAATGCAGACTGGATTTATAAAGGTCTGTAATTCTTAGGTTCCTGCCACCTACAGTTCCCACTAGAGACAGTGGAAAAACCCTGAGCATTTGAAAACTCCTGTAAAATAAACTCCCATCTCTCCTGTAAAATAAATTCCTTTTCTGTGATGAGGCAGGACTGAATACTGTCAAGGTACCTCTGCTTAACATGCCATTAAGGGGCTGATTTTAATTCCAAACTCATCAACAGATGGCTGAAGAAAGCTTGTCCAATACTACCTGAACAAGAAATACTCATCCAATAATTTTTATGAAGAATTTTCAGGGTTTCAGCTTTTGATCTATTTGGTCCATTAAGTGGAAGAGACTCTGTTAATGTCTAGCTGTAACATCCAACAGAGGCACAGTTTATAAACCTTAAAATTGGGACAGAAAACAAGGAAATAACCAACTTGTGCTATTTAGAACTAGCTCAAATGCAATTAAACATGGTTCATTACCCTTTACCAAAGGAAAATGTGTTGCAAAAAAAAGAAAATTCCCTTTTGAATGGTAAATCAAATGTATTAAATGGTAGCTTACCTAACAATAGTAGCTTCAAAACAGGCACAACTTACATAACATGTATCAGGTAGTTTCTTAGAGGTTAAGTTTTTACATTTTAATACTGTGCAAAAGATTGCTACAGCTTTGGGTATTTGACAATGCTCATATTAGACCATTCCTCTCAAAATTATTGCACAGCAAATAATCTTGTGGTTCTGTATTTCTGAAATGCTCCTTCTTTACATTTCTCTTATTGTATCTAGAACAAAAACTCTTTTTGTATTTGCTTGAGGTATAAATTAACTTCTGCAAGAAAAATACTCCTTCCTTGGAGCATTAAAAACAAGAAGATACTGAATTGATTTTCACTCTACTTAGACAAAAGATTGTTGTCTTCCAGAAAAATATAGTACAGGTGCATGGTGTAAACAGAACAAATTATATCTTGAAAAGTTTTGTATGCAGAAGCACAGTAGAAGAGCTTTTCAATAGGTGGGCTTCTGAGGATCCATGTAAGCAGGGTTGTAAGGGGGCTGGGTGGGGTAAGGGGCTCCAGCACCAGCTGCAAAAGCAAAACACAAGAAAAAACAGATTTGTAAAATGTACATTCTGAATTCCACATATAAAATGGCAATTTCTGTTTTGAGCACACAGTTAAGAGTTTCAACTTAGCCAGTATCTTAATTGGACTGGAAAACAGCTTGTGCTCACTCATAAAACATCTGCATTTCAGAAGATCACAAAAACCTTTGTTCTTGTTGGCTTTGGGGCTTCTTTGATGCTGAGTGTACATGAGCAGCCTTCAGAGGAAAACCTAGTCTCAAAAAAAGAGCCAGTGGAAGTCAGGGGTGCACATACAAGAGGATATACCTGATAGTGTGCTGAGAAAAAAAAACACTGGCCAAAAGTAAAAGGACTAGAGAAATCAGGATTCCTTCAGGGAAAATGCTTTCCTGCTAAGTGTCAAGAAACTAATTAAGGAAGTAAAATAAAAGGGAAAAAATATCCCACCACTACTGAACACTTGAAAGAGTTTGACTTATATACCAGATGTGTATCCTTTGGAAGAGATCCTTATTTTCTACTGTTCTGAGAAAAGCTGCTCTCAAGTGGTATCTTCATTTTCATCTCTGTCAAACAGCACAAGTTTGTTCAAGCAGCACCTGATCAGATCCCTGGAAAGTGCAACTGTGGTTATCTTCTGCTGATCTTGTAAAGTGAGTGGGTTTGGCTCCTGTGTGGCAGAGCAGGCATTCTCCCCTGGCATGTGACCTAATTAACAGCCAGCTCCTTGGTTAACAGGCAGGAGAAATTAAGGAAAGAACTCTCACTGTGAGGCATTTTCAGCTGCAACATGGAAAGTGCTTTGGTATGCTCCCAGAAAAAAAAAAAATCCCAAAAAACAACTGTTTTTTAAAAACTAACAAACCAGCAACAGCCTGAGAAACCAGAGAGTAGGAACAATGAAATGACTAATTTATTGGCTCCCTCATATGAAAAAGATGAGGCCAAAGCACTTCAGCATAATCCCATAAAAGCCACAGCTTCTTTGGCATTTATGACAGAAAAATAGAGTCAACAGTCCTGCCAAGTCAGTGTTTTCACATGTGGGGCTGGTTTGCATATTATTAATGTACAATTTCCAACGGCATGCAAATCTTTCACACCATGAAAAGCCATTTTATATTCAAGTTGTCCTGGAAGTTACTTTCTAAGGGCATTATTTACTAGTCAGGATTATACTTTGTTACTTAAAAGGATGAACAGTGAGGTTTGTAAGAGGGCTGGAAGATCCTATAGGTAACAGTCTAGTTTTGGCCCCTCTGAGCAGTCTGGAGCCAATTGTTCAGAGAACAGCTATTACCAGCAGAAGTGGGAATTACTCATTGCAACAATAATGCTGCACAAAAACAATGCTGTGAAAGAAGGAAAGCTGAAGAAAAAAAGATTCTAACTTAGATAATTCTAACTGCAAGTTGTCAACAGACTTCTCCTTCCAATCCCTTTGTCATGGGCAGGGAAACCTTCCATGAGACCAGATTGTTCAGAGCTCCATCCAAACTGGCCTTGGACACTTCTAGAGATCAGTCCACAGCTTCTCTGGCCAACTTGTGCCTCACAAATCTCACAGTAAACCATTTTTTCCTAATAACTAATCTAAACTTGCTGTCTTTTAGTTTGAATCCATTCCCCCTTGCCCTGTCACTACACGCTCTTACAGAACACAGCTAGCAAATATTCAATTAGAAAGGGAATGTGGAAACATCCAACTCATGTATACATATATATGTATGTATATATGTCAACTGGCTTTGATTTTAATATTAAATGTCAGCTGAATTAGTAGAATGCTCTACTGGATCTGCTGACAGCCTCACACATTGCCTAAGGAATAGAGCTAGCAAATATTCAATTAGAAAGGGGATGTGGAAACATCCAACTCATGTATACATATGTATGTATGTATATATGTTAATTGGCTTTGATTTTAATATTAAATGTCAGCTGAATTAGTAGAATGCTCTACTGGATCTGCTGACAGCCTCACACATTGCCTAACTTTGCCAGTACAGCCCCAGCTCACACCTCCTCTGGCAATGCTTCACACAGGAACAGTGATAGGGAAATTTCCACCAGGGTGAATAACAGCACCCACCAGAACTTGAGTTTTACATCATCTGTTTACATTTTTATTAACACAGCCATAGAAAATAATAAATGCAAATAACACAAGATTTTCTTCTTTAGCTGTTTAGGAAATGAAGAAGCACTTGGTGCTGCCTTACCTGCCAGAGTTTCATGGTAAGCTGGGGGTCCTGCTGGCTGCATGGGGTAAGGAGGAGGGTACTGTGCAGGGTATGGAGCCACTGGCACCCCTGGCTGGGGCTGGACAGCCATGGGCTGGTAGCCCTGGTATGGAGCTGCTGGGTAGTTGGGTGGCACTGCTGGTTGTTGGGGATAGGCAGAGTGAACCACCGTGGTGGTGGCAGTGGTGGTCACCACAGCTACAGGCAAGGAAAAGGAATATGGTTAGTGCTGATGGTCCCAAAAAACCCCAAACAGCTCCCAGACAAACACATGATGGGAGGGAAGAGAACTTTTAAAAGTTCAGAAAATATTTCAAAACATGCCTCTGCAACTTCACATTCTGGAGTGGCTTTAATGCTTGTTTTTAATATTTAGGTATTTAAACTTCTGAGCAGAGTATTTTTACCTCTTATAGGAACACAGTTTTCCAGAAGGGATTAAAAAAGAAACAAATTCTCTTGAAAGATGTGAAAAAGAAAATAAATCTAGAGCTACTTACGCCGTGGTCTTCGACATGCTTTGTACAGACAGCAACAGGAACAGGTGAAGCACACAATAATAGTAATGACAATCACTGCAAAAATGGTAACTACAATGGCAACAAGGGCTCCAAAACTGCAAGAGAGAGACCACCAGAATTGGTAAGAGTGACCCCTCAACCCAACCCAACCCACAGCAAACCCACCTCCAATCTCTCAGTATTTACTGGACTAAGAAACAACTGTGCAAGGCAGTGCTGGAGAAGGTCAGGTCTGCTAAGCCAGGGGAAGCTGAACCACCCCTGATCCTTAAGGGCTCTTTGGTCCCTCTCCTTTTACTCTGACTGGGATTGTTGTTGTTTTAGTGAACACACAGGTTCAGAGCATGCCCACAATGAAGCATCTCAGCTTTTGGGGTGATAGCAAGTTCTTCCCACATTCCCTAAGACCTCCCAGTCCCAAACTCAAAACAATCTCAGTGCTGAACAGATTCTTGGCAGGTTTCTTGGCATCTCTAAACAGGTATTTTAGAATCCATGTTTCAGTTATGAAGAACTGAAATTCTGACTTGACTGCAACAGCAAGTATGCCAGGCTACATTATGGGATACAGAAACACTGCCTAAAACTCCCAAATTTACTATGGGAAAACCAGAGATTACAACAGCTTTGACTTCTGTGATGAACACCAGATGATGGAGGCAGACAAAACCAGTTACCTCTGGAAGCTTTACAAGTTCTATTTACCACACAGGGGAGAAAAGGTATCACAGCAAAGCCAGTGACAATTCCCTTTAAAGTGCTTAGTGAAATGATCTGTTTCCTACTATGTGAAATCAATAAAGCCCAATCTCCCATGGAAGCCAAAGTCTCCAGCACTCTTATTTCTTAAAAAAAACACACCATGCATCAGTTTTGGGAACAATTGCTGGAAGTCAGTTTTTAGGAACAACCAGCTCTAAAATAACGACCAGAGAGCTGGTTTTGCATCCATCCTGTTTTTGCCAGTTGGTAGAGATTTTGGCTACAGAGGTCTCTTTGTTTTTTCCCTGCTCAGTTTCCTGTTAACTGCTTTAAACAAAATGACACATCTCCATAGCATCCAACAATTTTCACTTGGCTACCAAACACCCACCAAATGTGAAAATTGCATTTGAGTATCACTGACACTGTAAGGTTCAATCACTGACAAAAAGAATTGCAAAATGCTTTACTCCTAGCTCAAATTTAAAAGACCTCACCTCAGTGTCTTCTAAAGCAACTTAACCCTTAGGAAACTGAGCACTGATTGAACACAAGCACTGACAAATAAAAAAGGCTCAATTTAAAATGCATTCTTTCCCCTAAAGAGAGGCTGCATCAATTTTATTCTGTTTCTGCAAAAACTAGAAGAAAAATCTTGAGTCAAATCTCTTTCAAAATAATGATTTTATGAAACTGTACCTGACTTGAGCACTGATTTTGTGAAGCACTAAATACAGCACTATGGATACAACCATGAAGTACTGAATGGGATACTGTGGATTGCCCACACATATTGCAACTGAGTATTTATATGTAAAACAGGAAGCAGGAACTGCTGCAGCCTCCTGAGATCACAGGAACCATGTCAGAAACACTGCCAAGAAAATAAATGGATTACTGCAACACAACCACAGGATGTAAAAAAATGCTGAAAAACACATGCATGTTTTGCCCCATTTATTTGCACCCTTACAGAACATTTTTGAGATGCTGACCTAAACATGCACTCTTAAACACCCAGCTTTTAAATGCCCTCTCATCCTCATAAGCATTAGCTTCACTTTAGTGCAGCAAGTTCACAGTCACCTCATCACCATCCAAACAATTCCATTTCTTTCAAACCTTAAAAGCAAACTACAAATGGAATTTCAAGAGAAGAGGAAAACAAAGTGAACTGCACTCAATGGATTGGTACACTGAATTACCCATCCTGATTCCAATGTTCACAAGAAACAGCAAAAACACCTGTGACAAACTACAGACACCTTCAGAAACTGCAGGACAAGGAATGTCAACTGCAATTTCTGATACTGGGGGAGCAGCCAACAGCTTTTTTCCTCTTGTTTCCACTGCTGGATCAACCCTGAAAGAGCTCTCTCACTAGGGAAGTTGACATTACTTCCATTACACACAGTTATTCTCCAGCAACATTAGCAGAGACAAAAAGGAGTCTTCTAGGTTCTTTCTTGGGCTTTTTCCCTAGTAAAGGAAAAACTGCTTTTTTCCAGTGAACTACACTAAGGAAAGGAATTCTTGTGTCAAGGAAAGAGATTAGGGCTGACAAAGACAACTAAAATTTTTCATTTGTACAGACAATGAACTTCTTAGAACTGTATCAAAGGCTGGGCAGAATCAAAGATACCAAAAGAATTGAAATAAAGTGGAGAAATATTTGCTCATCATAAATTACCAAGCACAGCAGGAAACTGGTACTGCCCCCTTATCTTTCACACTAATTTAATTTCTGATATAAGAAAACAGCACAAGCCCATCTGCAGCCAAGCTAAGCTGGCCATCAACAGATAAAAACACTGACTATAGGCTCCATCTGTTTATTTTTAATAAAGTTTTCTGCTCAATGAAGCAGGTATCTCATATTTGCTACCTCTAATAAGGAATGCAACAAAAGCAAAGCTAAAAAACCAACACATCATTTCATTTTCACCAAGTTGTTAGAGACATCCTGTGCATTTGGATCACTTGCATCATTGGCAAAATGACACAACCACGACACAAGGTCATTTTGCACCCATCTTTTGAAGAGTTAAATGGAGACATATGTTTGAAGTGCAGGTGTGTCAGGTGTACACATTAAAGCTCTGTGTTTGTGTGCAAACACTGGGATCCAGTCCTACCCACTGAAACACTGATTGCTGCAGGCCAAAATTACAAACTTTCAGAGACAACCCAGTAAAATAAGGAAAATAACAGAGAGGAGTTTGTTCTTGTCAGAGTTCTTTAAGGAGTGTAACAACCTATAATGGCAGGCATTTTTATCACCTACTTCACAGCAGATAATATTTCTGCCAGGGCTTGGGTCTAATGCCTTAGAACAGCACAAAGTAAGGAGACATTTACAGAAAAAACTGCAAGTGCCCTGAACTTGTAATTCATGATATCAACACTCTCTTTCAACACTGGAGTTCATCAAAAAGAATTTTTTTCTAACTGTTTTTATTGACAATCAATATTCTTTCGGAATTTCTGCATGGTCAGTCACTACCTTACTGAAATACTGTCTTTTTACTGCCCAAGGAGTACTGAGCACTTCTTGAGCATTTAAATGATGTCCCACTACTGAAAAAGGTGCAGAAAGGCTGCCACAAAGGGATGACAATCAAGTGAAGTCAGAATGCTGCTCAACATCCTTTACTCAGTGACCCTTCTAACCTTCAGGAGACAAGACATTCCAGGCTGTATAAAGACTTTCTTTGCAGTGTGCTAGCTCCCTTCTTAGACAAAAATTGCTTCATTTGATTGCTCTCACCTGATGAATCTGCCTAAAGGGCTCTAAAATATTTGGAAAAAACAACATTCACATTAAATTATAATTTAATTACTGTTAGCATTGTACATAAATGAAAAAGAAAAACGTGAGGGATTGCTTCTTACAGATTCTTCCCCTGAATGGTTAACCATGAGAAAACAAAAACCAACCAAAACCGAAAGCACACCTGACCCCTGCATTCTTCAAACCGACGTCAGAGTGCAGAAACCAGAGTGGCCACAGCACCAGCTCAGAGAGCTTTGCTGGCATCAGGCACAATTCAAGTTTCCAGGCTCCCACATTATAGATACCATAGTCCAAATAAAGCATACACAGTTATAAACAGCTTGAGCTCATTCAATGACATTTCCTTCTTCCCTTCATAGAGAAGCGAACTTTAGCCAATGATTTCATAAAAAAACAAAATCAAACCTAACAGCAGTTTTACTGCAGCAATGACAAACTGGAACTTTTCATAAAATATATGGGAAAGCAAATATGGAGAGATTTACTCCATTTAGTAAAGTTGGAGAGATAACATCCTGCCCTTTCCCACCACCACCTCTCTCCTGCCTTGCCCTACCTCCACTTCTACCCCTATCCTCTCAGCTTTGGAAAGCACTGCAGTGTATGTGTAATGAGAATGTCTCACAGACTCACCTTTAAAGCTGTCTAATTATTCAAAATACCTATCAGCTCACATAAAGGGAGTTACTTGCCTATTTCACACCTTTCAGGACTGAATAAGATGCAATGGGCATATTAAAATGTGAGAACCAAGCCCAGGATCTCAATAATACTATTTGTAGAAGTTAACTCTCAAGGTAGTTGTTCATGTTGGAGATCACAATCTTGAAGAGTCAAGTGGAAAAAAATATGTAGAGTTTATTTAAAGTATTTTCAAATATCAAAGTTTTGATTCCAGCAATGTATTTTAACTCTTCTTAGTAGTTTGAATCACTTAAGTCAGTGACATTTTGTAAAGTGATACAAAGGAAGTTTTCACATATCTCTGCCTTCATGTGAGTAGGATACACTAAAAATTTTGTCTTAAAAAAGAAAAATCTAAATTAACATTGAGACCACCTAGTTATGAAAAATTAGTTTAAGCAGCCCTTTTATTGTGCAAGTTTTCATGTATTCCAAGATTTGTTCCACGCTTTGAGAAACACATTGGCAAGGTTCTTTTCAAAAGCACTGCTGCTTTTAAAAACAAACATTTACAAATAGTGAGTTATGGTTGTAGCACAGGGTGGTCTGGAAAGCCTTCAAAAGATAATTTATGCCATTCCTAAAAGTAAAATAAAAAACTGAGCATATGTATGTCATTCCTTACTGCTCCAGAAAGGGATCCAGTTCCCAGAAATGTGATGAAATGGTAAATATCCACATTTACCCTGACTCAGGTGTAGGGCATGACCAAACATGTCCCCAGAGAGAAATGCTTAACTAACATTTTTGTCACAGCCATACAGTGCCAGATATTGCCTCTAAAGTTTAGCAGGAAAATAATTTTTTTTAAAAAAAAAAAGCAGTGTGAATTCCCAAGAGCCTTTCAGAGGGATTAGTTTTTACAACTTTACTAACAACACACTTCCTCAGTTTAATGTTTTCACATAAAAACTCAAAACATAAGAACAACTTTCCTAAAGATTAAATGAAAATAATTTACTATTACTCAGAAAGCAAACTCACAGGAAAACATTAGCCTGATTTTAACACCTGCATGACTGACCAGACTATTTTAGCACAGCCAGGAGCTTCAGCACAAGCAGACAATCAAAATACAGAACACAGTTAAGCCTCCTAGTCCAGGTGCAACCACAGCAATTGCTGGTGCAGCCTTGGCCATCTCCTCAAAACTGGATCTCTACAGGATCAGGAAGTTTCCAAGTGATTCTTGTGGTAGGCAACAAGCAGCCTAAGACTCAGACTAAGCAGCATGGTTTCAATTTGACAAAATCTTGGTTGTTTCATCAGACTGGCAGGTTTGAGTAACTGCAAAGCTATTTTACAAGCACTGCAATGCAGTGAAGTGTGGATTGGAATTGTGATGTCTGGTATTTCAGACAAATGTTAACTCAATTAGCACTTCAGAGTCTCTCTCCTGCGGTTCTGCCCATATACAGTGCCTTAATGTCATGAAAAGGGTTTCACTTTATTTTGACTAACCCCTCAGAGCAGCACCAGCTGAAGCCATCACTAACTGCAAACTGCCCTACTAGGGACACAGATGAAATGAAAACCCCTAAAACTCAGAATTATGGAAAGTAGTCCTTTCTGGGTACTCCCAAAAGCAGAGTTTGCAATGGGACCCCCAGCAAAACATCCCCTCTGTTTACCTGCAGTACAGACAACCCTGAGCCACATCCCACAGAGCCCACAGCTGAGCACAGCCCAGAGACCCAGCTCTGGTGTGAGAAACAACCTAAAACACCAATAATGCCATAGGAAGCAAGAAACTCTGCAACTGCCAGAGTGTCAGAGAAAAAGAGAAGGCAAAAATCTTTCAGGAAGAAGTTTGCTAAATATGTACTGAATTGAGCCTTTAGCTGTTTGCTCAAATAGGAACATGATGTGGATTGCTTTAAGCCCAAAATAATAAACTTTAATTTTATACACAAAGACCTACTGGAAATAAAGCTAACTATTATTTTTTTAATATTATATTTACATGGTTTTTTTAGTTCTCCATTTTTTATAAAATAACATGTTTAGCACAATGTGTTCTTAAACAGCCTTTATGAGAAGGTGGCAGGGATGGAACTTCTGGAGTTTGTAGTTTTACTCAGACATCTGACACCCTAATCCAACATGTTATTATGGAATATGTATACATGCATCTCTTCTTGGTCCATAAAGAGTGCACTTGTATTAAATATGTCTATTTATATAAACCCCTTTGTAATACACACTAAAATTACAATTTTCCGGTGAAATTTGCCAGGAAATCTATTAATGTACACTTTGTAGAGAACCCAGAGTAATTGCTAAAAGTAACTGGTACATTAAAATATGCACATAACAAGGGGAAAAGTCAAGGTTGCATTCGAAGAGACTGAAGTCTCTCATCATCAATGCAAGAATTAACATTGCAGCTTTATCCAGGCCCCCAAATAATTTTCAGTCCATCAGACCCTCAAGATATAAACTGTCCTTAAACACAATTAAAAGCATTTGCTTCTGCAGGTGGTAAATAAATTTTAAATGTTCCTTCAGTGACAAAAAGTGAATGTAGATTGATTACAGATATTTAAGGCAAACAACATGAGTCAGTTCCCTTCCTACCACCCATTTCAAGGACACAGGATGTTACCCCCACACACACCCAAATTCAAATTTGGCAATGGGAAAGATTTTTCTTAGATGGTGAACTGAATTAAAGAACAAGTTTAACTGGGGAAAAAAAAAAAAACAAACCACAACTAAGTGCCACAAAAAATAATTTCCCCACAAAAACTGCAATATTGTGAATTTGCTACTGCCAATACCATACTAATTCTAGAAAGCAAATTTAAGCAACTAAATAGGAACTAACTTGGCCAAAGAATTAAAGGATTTTTTTTTTCCCTGGCAAACTGAAACCTGGTCAAACTTGTCAAACACACTGGAACTGCAGTAAAAGGAAGTTTGGACTAGGTTACATCCACCTACTTTGCCTGCCTTATAACCCAGCTTTTATAGGAAACACTCCTTTTTCTTTACCCACATTACTCATATATCATCACATATGTAAAATTTCCAAACACTGTGTTCAGAAAGGAGCAAAGTGTAAATTACATAAATTCATTATCCTATACTACTATGAACTAACTCTGGAATATTAGAATATTACCCATCCAGCTCAACAAGGATCATCAAGGGAAATTTAACACTGTACAAATGAGAACTGCAGCAGAGGTGACATCTGGCCAACCACTACTTGTTTTAAATGGCATTGATTATTAACAAGACTTGCACCAAAAGAGTCATAAAAGTGACTTTGATGACTAGTTCCTTTCACAACCAAAAAAAAAAAAAAAAAAAAAAGAGGTTTTCAAGTTTACCTCTCAGTGGAATTGAGAGCCAGAGATCATGCTAATAAAAAACAGAGGTGTATCACACCAAAAATGAATGGTATAAATTGTTTTGAATACAAAGATTTTGTCAAAAGGCCAATCTCTATACAACTTGTAATTTCCTGAAATTAAACTCATTCGTTCATTTCACCAAATACCCTTCAGCTGTAGTTTTAAAAGGCTGGGCAATTTGAGGGTATTCTCCTCCTCTCATAAGACATCTACAAACACAATCTGTGGCAAATATATCCAGCTCCACCTCAGGCCATGGCTTTTTTATGGCAGTATATGAAAAAGCAGAGTTGGAACTATCTTTGGAACTCACATGCTCACCTTTTTACAGATCCTAATAAACAGCCATCGTGGTATTTTGAACATGTTTTTAAAGGATTCTCTGTTTCTTGGGCTATAGAATCCTTCTCTGAGGGTTACCCCACATGCAGCCACTTCTACAAACTCTCTCCAGAGTCAACTTGTATGTTAAAATTTTACTGTTTTCAGAGTTA
This sequence comes from Cettia cetti, assembly GCA_013401135.1. Lineage (NCBI taxonomy): Eukaryota > Metazoa > Chordata > Aves > Passeriformes > Sylviidae > Cettia > Cettia cetti. Next base: position 16,516 of record VZUI01054548.1, read on the forward strand.
GAGGCACAGCAAAACACACAGCTAAAGAGAACCCCTGGTAGGTGCTTACAGTCAATGAAGCACACAGCCACAGGAAAATTAACTCCTGAACAAATTCCCAGTGATCAATCTTGCTGTGTCTTTGCAGGCTCAGGCCAGGTTGTCTTGTTTGTTGCTGCCACACAGCTCTCTGTGGTTAGCAGGGCATGCTAACCCAGCCATGCACATCTGCCTCTTGCACCAGGGCAGCATTTTTCAACCTCTCCTTCCTGCTTGGTTTCTGAGGAAACAAAACCTAAGTGCCTGTAGCAGCAGACACCACAATTCACAACTCTCTGCCACCTTCAAGCAGCTTCCTCACCAAGAACACAGTGAGCACAAAACCAAGCACTCTGCAATGCAAGTTCCCACTGCTAATTGTGAAAACTGATGTTTACTTTTCAGCTAGTAAAAAGCATAGAACATTTTTTAAGTAGCTTCAAATCCAAGTCTCAGTTGTTTCCAGGCAAGAAGCTTACATTCCTTGGTGAGATTAGCCCATGCCTGAACACGAGCCTCACAGAACAGGCTGTATGCAGTTTAACTCCTTTATTACAGAAAATATCAAGGACCAGCACAGGAAAAGAAAACCTCTGCTCATTAAACAGAGACTGTTTACATTTCTAGAAGCTTTTTTCCAATTTTCATGGAGTCTTCCCTCTGGAAACATTCCACACCCACCTGGACACGTTCCTGTGTGACCTGCTCCAGGTGACCCTGCCTTGGAGGGGGGTTGGACTGGATGATCTCCAGAGGTTCCTTCCAACCCTAACAATTCTGTCATTGTGTAATTATCTTCATGATTTACTTTCTTATCACTGGCAACCTATTACAGACCCTGGAGTATCCCAAAAGACCAGAAAGTATAAACTGGAGTCCCTGATAGTGATAGCAGAGTTGGAGAAACAGGGCATAGCTCAATATCACAGTATTTTTGACCTTGTCTGTGGAGAAAATATGGGCTTGAAAATATCTAAACCAGACAAATCAAATCAGGATAATCATGTCTTTCACTGCTAGAAATATGCTGGTTTTGACAAGTTAGCCTGTAGCAGCCTATTGCAGATGCCACATTTCAGCCAAAGGCAGGCAGAATGACATGGATTTTCTCCATATCACAAAAGGACAAGGAAGCTGCAAGGGACCACACATGGCTCAAACCCCAAATGAGCACATCCCCATCCAACAAGGCTGGTCTGTCTCTGCTGGCCAAAGCTTCCCAGGAAGATGGACATGCTGCCTCCCCCTTCTCCTAAGGAGGAACAGCCTTGCCACAAGCATTACTGTACATGTTACACAATCTGCTGTAACTTACAGGAAGAAATTAATTCAGAAACAGAGCCCAATTAACTGTGTACACAGACATGTGAAGTTTTGTTTCCAATTAGAAAGCCCAGTATCAGCTGCCTCAACTACATTATTTTCTTCTGTAACTCTGATACAGATGTTCTGAATTGCTCCACCTCCTTAAACACTCAAATACTTCACAATTAGTTGAATTGTGGATATGAGTCATCTAATTTCCCTTTCCAGTAAGGGTCACTATTGGAAAATTGGTATACCAAGGCTAAGTAATCACATTGTCAATGAAAATAACAAATTCTGTCCTGGTGAATCAGTGCTGTGCTTTTTGCAGTTTAAAAATAAGAATACTATGTACAGCAGAATGAAAAGGGGAAATCAGCTAAATTAACCTTACTGCTCACAATCCATCTTTGAAACCAGAGTAAAGCAGGAAAAAACTGAGTAATCCAATTAAAAGGGGGGGAAAATATCCTGAAACACCTCCCACTAGTAAACTCTTGCCAGAATGCATTCACTAGCAGCAGAAATTGGAGAAATTGCTTATGGTCAAGGAAAAATGGTGACAAATTTATCAAGTTCAGCAGTATGAAACCTTTGCCTACATCCTGACCTAAAAGCTCCACGTGATCCTTAAGGACTGACCAACAAAGCAAAAGGCCTGAATCTGAGTTAACCCTGATTATACTTTTCCTAGAATGCTTACATTTGCTTTCAAATGCAGCATTCTGAGAAGCAAAATGCTTTCAAGTACTTAGAAGTGCACTATTAATACACTCCAATGGAGTGTGATTTATTGTCTTTAAATTGTCCAAATATTACAGGGTATGGACTGCTTGCAATGTGAAGCACACTTAAAAGGATTGCCCAAAGTGCCTGCCTGCCTCAACAGCACCTGATACTCAATATAAACACTGACAGACAGTAATATTAAAAGATGATACTAAAAAAAAACCTACTAAACCTGGTGCTTTGCTTGCACTTCTGCAGAAGACCTCAGAATAAATACAGTGAAAAAGCAAAAGTACAAGCAAACTAGAATTGCTCAGCCAGGCAAGACAACAAAGAACAAACATTCCACAGTAGCCCTTCCCTAACCCTGTCCTCAGAATTAGGGTGTAATTGTGGCAGGACTTCCAAGCAGGGAGAAGAAACACCCAGATCACAGAGTCCAGTGGCAAGTCCACAGGTAGTCTGTAACTATCCCTCAGAAAGGGGAAGTTCTCTTAAAAAGACTGGATTTGTGAGCAGTGTGCCAGGGTGGAAACTTGATCTAGAAATCAGCCCGATGAAAAATGGGGGACTGAACACTTTCTGACCCATAATGCCAGGAAACCATCCCCTCCTTCTAAAGGGCAGTGTCAAAGGTAATATTTGCAACTCCTAAGAAAGAACAGGGCACTAAAGGAAATTGAGAGAGGGTGGAGTATACTTTGCAGGCAAGGAAGCAGAACATTTCTTCCAGAAGGAATACAGATTACTACATGGTTAAAAAAAGCACAGAAACCTCAACATACACAACACAAAACACTGTCTGTAACTAAACAAATACGTTCTTGGTGTCCCACTGGCTGCAGTCAGAGATGGTGCCACTCACTGCAATTCCCAGTATTGAAACACCCTAAATGGCACAGCTCAGTCATAAGTCATTTTGGAAAGTTCTAAGATGTGGTTTTCCTCCAGAGTCATATCCGGGTGGCTTTTCAAGGATGGTACTGCTGTGAGTAATTACCACACCTTTCTAATAAAATTGCCTAACAAGAAGGTAAGTTTGATGTCAAGTCTAGGCCTTTGCACAACCATAATATTTCAAAGCTGCAATGAAACAGGGAAAAGAGAAGTCACCCATCTTCTCAAGCTGAGACATCCACGGTTCTCTTTTTAGACATTTTACAGCTGAAAACAAAGGTAATTAAAACAATTTAACTGCTCCTTCTTTTCTGTCATTAGCAAAAAAGCAATCCCTGACTTCAAGGCTCACGTCTGCTCTACTGGAACCACCCATCTGAAGACAGAATAACAGCATAGCTGAGAAGGGGCATCTCTCCTCCAAAATATTTGTCACATCAAATCCTTTTCCTTGTGGAAGAGACCGAGGCTCCAAGACATATCCCCTTCCCATCGCCACGGCAGTGCCCATTGCCTTTAGCGCGGTTCCTTCCTCCCCGACAGGAAAAGATGCGCCTGGCTTTACACAGCGCGGGGCTCCGCCCGGCCGTGCCGCGGAGGGCGCACGGCCCCGACCCCCGCCCGCACGGCCCCGCTCGCAGCCCGCACCACCGGAGGCACCGGGAAGGCCGGACGGGTTCCCCGTGCAGCTGTCGGGGTCCCGTCCCGAGCGTCCCGAGCCCCCTCGCTTACCCCATGCTCGCCGCTGCCGCTCGCCCCGAGCCGCCCGGCCCCGCTCGCGTCACGGCGCCCGCACCGCCCCTTAAAGGGGAGCCCCGGCGCCGCGCCCGCGATCCCAATCGCACAAACCTACGCAGAAACATCCATCAGGCAGCGCTCAGCGGCACCCAGCGCAGCTCCGGAGTCCCCAGCATAGGAAGGACACGGAGCGAGTGTTGGAGCGAGTCCAGGGGAAGCCACGATGTTGATAAGAGGGCTGGAGCACCTCCCCTAAGGGTCCAGGCTGGGAGAGTTGGGGCTGTTCAGCCTGGAGAAGATTGTGTGGACACATCACAGCACTTCCCAGTGTCTGAAGGGGCTCCAGGGAACCAGAGAGGGGCTCTTTGTCAAGAACTGGAGTGACAGGACAGGGCGTAATGGGTACGGATTGAAAGAGGGAAAAAATAGGTTGGATATTAGGATGAAAGTTTTTGCTGTGAGGTGGCAATGCACAAGAACAGGTTGCCGATGGAAGCTGCGGATGCCCCAGTCCTGGTAGTGTTCAAGGCCAGGCTGGATGGGCCTTCAGTAAATGTAATGTGTCCCTGGCCATGGCAGGGGGAGGTTGGGAATAGATCATCCTTAAACGTCCATTACAACCCTGTAACATTCTGTGATTAATCCCTGCCCTCTCTTCATCATCTTCTGCACTGTCAAAAACTGACACATTTTTACAGCAGGACTCCTGTCATCACCAATATAGGCTTAAAGGAATTTACTTCTTCCCAAGATTGAAACAGATGGAGAAATATTGATAAAAACAAAGCAAAAGACACTAGAACACCAAGGAGATACTTCAAACAAAAGGAAATTTTCTTCCAGAGCCACTATGGATTTTCTAAGAGTACAAAGCACAGAGTAATGGTCATAAACTGAAACAGAGGATGTTCCACCTCATCATGAGGAAGAACTTTGTTTTGCTAAGAATGGCAGAGTACTGGAAGAGGCTGCCCAGGGAGTGAGTGGGGTCTCCCCTCTGGAGACATTCAAGTCACACGTGGACACATTGCTGTGTCACCTGCTCCAGGTGACCCTGCCTTGGTAGAGGGCTTGGACTGGATCTCCAGAGGTCCCTTCCAACCCTCTTCTGTGGTTCTGTGTTAATGCTTCAACCTGCTGCTCAGCAGGGAGGATACAGATTATTATACACAGAGACTGTTATGGTCTAAATAGCAATACCCAGCCTCTCCCTCACATCTCTCCTTCTTCCAACACGTACACAGATTTTGAGTGCTCCACACTCTTAACACAGATAAGTATTTCTATTTTTGTATTCTAGCAGCACAGAATTATGGAATTGTTTAGGCTGGGAAAGACCTTTAAGATCACTGAGTCCAACTGTTAACCCAGCACTGCCAAGTCCACATGTCCTGATTACACAATGAAGAACCTCTACACAAATCCCATTTTAAAAGCTTGCATGGCTTACCTGGGGCTAGGAGAAACTAAAAAATCATCAGGATCCTCAAAAATCGTCGAGTCAGAGATCCTGTAACAAGAGAATTCATCTCAAAAAATGGGATTTATGACTTAGTCAAGCTACCTAGCTAAGTTTCAAGTGCTTACAAAAGGTAATGTACACTAAAAAGAGAGATTGTTTTTGTTGCCTGTGGTACTAAAAGTACAGATTTGACAATTGCCTGACAGTACCATTCCAAGGCAGTTTGGCAAAATCCAAAACCAAACAGACCACACGTGGATTTGAAGCAGCTGTGGATAAATGCATTTACTGCATTAGCCCTAAGTAACTAAAGTTAGTCAGTGATTAACAACAAAGATCAACAAATTTAGCTTTTTACTAAGCTCATCTTCACCATTAATTAAGCTTAGTTTCACCCAGGTAATGCTCTGAAACAGGGAGAGGAGCAAGCACAGCAATTTGTCCACCAAGTGGGGTCATAGTCTCATCCTCCACATGGAGAAAACCAAACACCAATTTTATGAGAGTTTCTGTTACCTTCAGTCAAACTGAACCAAAGGCAGAACAGAAGTGTGACATTTCAGTGTCACTCCCTCATCCATCTGGTTAAAGGATATCTGACACTATTTGCTCCCAACTACATCACCACAGCTTCCAAGAACCAGATCTGTACTTTGAACAAGGCCTCCCCTATGCCTGGGTAAAGGGGTGTAATGCTTGCTTTCCATGCAGAGATGTGGGTGCTCTTTTGTGCTTCACAGAGACAACATCAAGCTGAGGCCAGTGTTTCACCCCCAGTGTTTCACCCTTCAGTGGTTAAGCCCTGCCTGAGCCAGGTGCAAGATAAGCAAGTGGCTCAGCTCAAGTTTGCCTCCCTCATTGATTTTCCAAGCAAGCCTGGCAATTTTCCACATTATCTGCTCTGTGACTACAGTCAGAACTCCACAATAGGTGCTTTTAGAGTGTGTCCTCTCTGCTCCTTAGGGATGCCTTTCACGTGGTAACATTCTCCATCTGGAGCAGGTACCAGTGGTACCTATCTGGTGTCCCAGAGCATTCTAAAATGTGAAGTTAAGCTTTCAATTACACGGGCTTTCCACATGATATAGTGATATTGACCACAACAACCATTTTAACAAACATCAATGCATATTGTAGCAGGTCTTGAAGCCCTCCCACCAAGGTAAAAAAAAGCATATTAAAGCTTCATCCCAACCAGTTGTTGGACAGCGATTCACGGAGTCCCCACATTTTCTCGCTGATCTTCTTTATATCTTCCACAGAGTCTTCTAGGTCAGACATCCTCAGAAAAATTAAATAGAGTGCAAGTATTTGAAAATGATCAAGAAGACACACATCAGTTCATGCATTAATTTATGCAGCTCATTGTTCCCATTTTACAGGTAAGTAACAAGCATTAATGTTGATCCCTGATAGAGATATGGAGGAGAAAGGTCTTTTAGGAAGGTTTAACCATTAAACAGTGTGTTTTTGTCATTTGATGACAGAATTATAATGTGTTGTATACATTCAGTTTCCCTCATGCCTTTCAGCTGATTGCACTGGAATTTTTGTTCATCAAATTTTAGGAATACATTAGAGCAGCAGTATCGATCCAGAAAAGATCCACAGCAGAAATCAGGACAGGATTGTGCAAGTTGAATTTTGCCAAAATAACCAGTATATGCCTGACAATCCTCATCCAAAACTGAAAAGAGTTACAAACCGATAGCAAGTAAAGACAATATTTAAACTGACTTTAACATTTGAAAATTCAGTCTTGACTCTCTGGCATCAAGAAATACCTGAATACTTCAGCTGTTGCCTGGAATAAAACTCAAAACCTTTCCAAACCGTGTTAAAACGATAATATAAATGCAAGTCTTTAATTGAAAGCCTTAATGGTGCACAATATGGTGATATGCACACACAATACAGTATTTCTACAATTTTTACAAGGTTGATTAGCACATCTATCAAATATTGTCCAGTAAGAAGAGCAGTTGGTTAGGTAATTCTCCCTGGGTTCTGCCTGTCTTTTTTAGCCCTACACTTTACTGTGTCTACAATGTAAGATGCAAAACAAAGTTTCCTTGCCATACTAAAGGTAAGACTAAACAGAATTTCAAGAATGTATTAGTAAGGGTTTGGTAAACTATGAGGAAGGACAGGAAAAGTACTATAAGTTGTAACTTTGTATTAACAGTCTACAAAGTTACAAATACATGGAAAATACATAAAAAGCTAAAAAATACTTCTGCATCACAGCCAACCATAAAAAGAAAAATAAAATCTTCTAAGGGTGTAAACACGGAGGTTCATTAAACAGAAACAGGATCTTGTGTACCCATAGCACTTTTTACAGCTTTACAAATGCTTACACACTATCAACTTTTTCCTCTGCAGACACCCAATGCCACCTTCCTCTATCCATGACAAGGAAATGACAGGTAGCTAAACCATATTCCAAATTACCTTGTGAAATTACACAGCAAGGCAACCAACAAAATTTCTCCATCTCACAGTTGTACTACTGCAGTACAATAAAATAACAAGGAAAACCAAAGGCCAAGTCCAGTTCTCAGGTGGCTGAGCACACCAAGGGAGAAGAATCTGGTCCCTCTGCTTTGTTCCTATCTTCTTCCATCAGCTGTGGCATCCATGAGACTTCCTCAACTGACTAAATTCCTCAGCTCATCAGCTGATGGCACTTTTTTTTCCCCAGCTCATCTTCTGATAGGTTAATTATTTTAATCACTTGAGAACAGGTACAGTCCACACCCAACCCAATCCGGTTACTGAGGGATTCCTGCTATCCAGCATGGCATCAACCTGATGATTTCACACCATCAGTACAACAAAAAACCTTTAACAAACTGACCAAGTTCCATCTGGAGAGCACAGCTGCCAAACTCTTCCCACCCAGTCCCCAATCACTCCAATAAGTACAAACTTCTGCCGCTAATTACGCAAGAGCTGCTTGCATACAATTACAGCTATAGCACCTTCGTGGTGAGTCAGCTTAAAGAGCCCTTTTTCTGATGCTCATATCTTTAAGTACTTACAGATAAAACTGACTATTTCAGCTCAGCCCCCAAACAAACCGTGATCCTGGATTACTCTGACCAAGTAAAACGTTTTCTTGCATGTCACAACTTTCCAGCACAGGTTTGTGCAGAATTTAAACTCTCTGATCAAGTGACACCACTGATATATAAAATATAAAGAATGCTTCTCCTTCTCTTGAGACCTCACCAGCTAAATTCTGTGATTACATCCACCCTTTCTAACCATATGACAAAGCTGGGGAAGACCACACAGTCCATCCTCTAAGCACAATAACAAAATAGCAACAGGTAGGGCTGCTGAAAAAAAACCCAATTATCAATAATAGCATTTGATGTATTAACTCAATCATCAAAAAAGCTTACATACGTAGTGCTGTTTATGTGATATCAGCATTGAACACCTCAGTATTTCTATTATCTTCCAGTAAAAGGGTAGAATTTACTGTTTTGGGGATGAAAAGGTTAAGGATTTTAATGGAATGCTTCAAGAATGACTGGCAGCCACTTTAGCACACGATTGCCTTACCTTACTTACTAGCAGCCCGTACCATCAGGCGGGATCCCGCAGCCCCTGCTGGCCGACACCACCGCTCAACACAAACTCACCCTACTTCAGCAGAAGTTTTCCCTCATCAGGACTTTTCCCTCGGCCAATCCAATTCCGCGCCAAAGCCGCCGTGCGTGTGTGGGCAGCTCCCGCCGCCGCCGGGACCACATGCCCGGCAAACCACGCGTTCCTCTGCCCGGATACCACGGCTCCACAGCCCCGAAACCACGCGTTCCTCTGCCCCGACACCACGGCTCCACAGCCCCGCAAACCACGCGTTCCTCTGCCCCGACAC
>VZUI01054553.1:0-21340 GCA_013401135.1 Cettia cetti
TTCACCCCCATGACTCAAAAAAAAAAAAAAAAAGAAACAAAACCCCAACAGATGTCCATAAAAAAAAAAAGAAAAAGAAAAAGAGAGAAAGATAAAAAGCACTGATTTGCTCAATCTCTTGCTAAAAAAACCATTCCCCAGCTCCCTTTGTATTTAAAAGCTTGAGGCCCCTGTTTTAGAGAAATCCTAGAAATACAATTTAAAGACCTTGGTGGGACCACGCAGCACTGAGAGACTGTGTGCTTACTGATGGGGAATGTTTAGAAAAACAACACCTAATGCCACCAAGGTTCCCATTTGCACCTCTGCTGTTCTGCACATTTCATGGAGTGCCTGGTTTGCAAAGCAGGAGTTTTTCCTGCTTTATTTAGACAAGTAAGTGACAAAAAAGCACTGGACCCTGGCCTGAACTGTTTGCTAAGTCTTTAGACCTTCCTGATTCAGGCAGCAAGTAATGGGGGTTTAACCAGCTGAGGGAAGAGCAAGAGAAGATGAAAAAGGAAGAGAGAGAACAAAGGATTCTAGGGTAGCACAAACTGAGTGCCTGACTCTGACCCTCCCCTGGAGTGAATCCACATTTGTGGAGATCAGAGGTGGCTCTGTGCTGAGTGAGAGGCTGCAGGAGAGGGGCAAAATACCACTGATAACATAACTTTTGTTTTGGAATAGATCAGGGCCAAGGGGCCAAATCCAGAGCTGGTGTCAAGGGGTGTTCCTCTCTCAAACTCCCTCCTGCTTAGTGTGCCTGGGAGTTTGATGTGGGAAAAGATGTAAAAATCAAAGCCAATACCTGAGCTGAGGTGTGGTGGGCCAGCTGCTGTTCTTGGAGGTGATATTAATGAAGGCTGGGCTGGCTGGTGAGACATCTCACTGTGCTCCTTGCTGTCCTCCTGAGGTCACTTCTGCTCCCTCTCTGCATCCCTCTCTTTGTCCCTGTGCTTGCTAGACTCCCAGGCCCAGACTGGAAAAGGGATTTATTTCTCCAAGCTCCCTTTCTCCCGCTGTTCCCTCCTCCTGCCAGCCCTGATGCCAGAGGCAGAGCCCACACAGACTGCCAGACTGCGTCGAGCCCAAGGTTGGGATGCTGGGAACAGACTCCAAACATTCCCTTCCATGGCTGCAGCATCCCCTGTCTCTTCCCTTTGCCGTGGCTGGGAGTTCCCAGGGGCCCTGAGCTGTGGTCTCTTTTTGTCTCACACTGACTCCTCTGCAGGAGCCTCCAGGGTCCGTTCATGGCTGCTTGGGTGGGAGGCAGGGAATTCACACCCCTGCCAGGGCCTGTCTGCCAGAGCTCCCAGCTGGCAGGGCAGCACTGCTCCTCAAAGGGAAGGTCATGGTCTCTTGTCAGCACCAAGGAGGGTTGTGCAAGCCCAGCGTGTCAGGGAGGTGTCCCCAACATGGATTTGTGACAGGGATATTCCGGGACAATGGAGCCGAAATGATGCCTTCCAAAAATAAAGCCATCCTCTCCCCCAGCAAGGCTTGAAAGGCTCCAACAGCTCCTGTGCTGCTGGCTCTGTTGGACATGTCTCTGCTGCTGAGGAGGGACCAGGGATGCCAGACATTCTCCATGTCCCAGGGACAGCCCAAGGACAGCATTTCTTGGTGTGCCCAGGAGAGCCAAGCGCTTTGGGCCTGGCCAGATTTCCTCAGGCTGTGGGGACTTGAGGCTGGTGACCCCAGAGCTGCCTTCCTGGTACTCAGCAGACCTTTCTGAGGCTTTCAGCTGGATGGCACCCTCCAAACCACTCCCCAGGGCCCCTCCAGAAGCCATTCCCACAGGCTGGCTGAGCACTGACTCATTGGCCTTGCTCAAGAGGGGTCGCAGCTGATTGCAAAAGGGAAAATGTGTGATGCAGGCAGGGAAACAGGCACCATGAGCAAAAATCTGGTCAAGGGTGGTCACTTCCTCCGTTTGTATGAGGGTTCAGGAAGTCCATTACAAAGCACTCCATCACTGTCACTTAATTCCAGCTAGATTACAGAAGATTAATAGTTCTGCTCCTTCTCCCCCCTGCCTGCATGTGCAGAGGGTGGTGTTACCAGCCCCTCTGTGCATGCCAGGTAGAGCTCCCCAAGACTTTGAAGAGCTCTTTTTTGCTTTCTAATTCCTTAACAATCTAGGCCAAATCATCCTGGAGCCATCAGTGTCCAGAGGAGACACAGGATGGGAACAGCAGATGAGCAGAGACATGTCTTTGGGCAGCAGGGATGCCTTGGTGTGACCTGGCTGTGCTGCCTGGAGCAGGGACCCTCTTTTATTGTGTTGTCCCTCAAGCTGGTGTTACTGTCACTGCACACCATGAAGAACTCTGGGATACAGCACTGAGGGGATGAGCAAGGCCATTAAATGCTGCATTCCTGCCTTTGGCCCCAACCCTGTGGTCCTGAGGAATCCAACCTGATCTCCAGATGATTTACAGCTTCTTCTTCTGCTTTTTTGAAAAGCTCTTCCCATGTAACCCGACTTTGATGTGAATGAGCTCTGAATAGGGAAGTCATGTGAGCAACCACAAGCAAAAATGAGTATTTGCCAGTGCCTTGCACTTCCTCTGCCTGTTTTACACACCCTGGACCCAAGCACTTGGTGCAATTAGCCGAGCACGGTGTTACTATTCACACGACCTCCACAATTTCAGCAGCTCCTCCACTGTCCACTAGGAATATGATGCATGTGGCCACTCACCATGCAAAATATGGGGGTTCTGTGAGGGGTAGTGGTCCAGGATGAGAGGCAGAGCTGACCCAAAGTGCCTCAGCCACATCTGCTCATAGGGAAGTTCTACCATAAGTTCATCCCTCCAAATGAGGCTTTGGGAAGAGAAGGACAGTGAATGGATTCAAATCTGGTGAGTAGTTCCTGTGAAAAGAGAGATCCCTGGAAAGCATCCCTGCTTTTCTATCAATGTTCCTGAAATGCAAAGGTTGGCCATGGAAATGCTGCAACGTTTCATTTTGTTGGTTTTTTTCTGAGTGTTCACCTGTTTCAGATCTGCTTTTCATCATGCTTCAGTTTCAAAAATTAACTTGAGCTGAAGGAGAAGGTTATCCAAAAAGATTATATGGCCCCCAAATGAAGTCAAAAGTTTTATCTCTTGTCTAGCCAAAAATTTTATTTCGACCCACTAATGAAAGTTTCTAGGATCATTTCTTCCATTTCAGTGCTAAAACAAGTAAAGTATTATCATTGGGCTAGACACAAACTAATAGTCCCTCCCCAGCAGGACTGTAAGAACTACAGGAGAAGAAACATAAGCCAAGGTGATTAATTATTATTATAATTATCAATATTGCTGCTGTAATAACTTTTTACAGGGATAAATCCTGGGGCTAAAGGTGGTAGGACCTCCCTGACCTGGGATCCAGTGTCATGGACCCATTTTCCTTTCAGGGAATGTGACTGGGCATGCCAAAATAGCTGGTGACCCCTCTACTCCATCTGCTTGGCTCCTTCACGGGACAGCAAGCAGACAGATAATGAAAAAAAGGGTCAGGGAGCTGGGAGAACAGAATGTCAGACCAAATATCTTGGACAGAAATGTGCAGGTTGTTCTGATCAACCCCTCTGAGGAATTGTCTGGTGAAAGACTTGGGCGCTTCTGTACCTCATAGTTCACACATCATAATTTTTGTGCCTTGTCCAGCATTTTTTCCTTGTCGTAATTGTATAAAGGGTCTGAGTTCACCAGTGGATCTGGATTCTGTGGTCATAGAAAATGCAAGGATAAGCCCTGTGCCTTAACAGAAGAAAAGCATGGTCCAAAGAGCCATTTTTCCCATATGATTCTTCAGGGCTGGCCCTTAGTTCACTGCTGGCCAAAAAAACCCCACAAAGGCTTGTTTCTTTTTTCTTCCAGGGTTTCTTATTCCACTAAGGACGTGTTATTATTTTAAACTTAACGGGAATTTAATCAGAAAGGAGTGACGCAGCGACTAGTCACCAGCTGAGCTCTGCAGAGCTCTGAGGGATGGGGCCAAGCCCCAGTCCAGCCTGCCAGGGCTCTCTTTTGGGTTTGGAAATCATTACTGTTGCCTCCCGTGGCCGTGGCAGCTGATGGAAGTAACGGAGGGAATGAAAACCCTTCACCTGCTGTGGCTCTCACTCAGATCCCCTCTCTGCCAAGTCCTGTCCTTGCTGGTAGCAGCCTGAAAAGACCCAAAGAGTCTTAAAACTGTGGCAGATGTTTTCTTTTAATAGAGGGGGGAGGAGAGGAGCAGGAAAGGGAATCAGTGACAGGCGGTGAAGAAGAAAGGTGGGAGGGAAAAAACCCAAAATGGAACCATCTCATCCCTTTATCCTTTATCCCTCCATTAGCTGACACAGTAAGCAGGAGTGGTTCAGACTGGTTTATCTGGGAGGGATGCTGTGCTGCTGAAAACAAGCTGGAGTTGTTCACTGAGTACTTCCCACCCAGTTAGAGCACTCAAACAGAAAAAGATCCAGAAAAGCCAGGAAGGTCCCAAAATTTGACCCCCAAATAAACTCTGACCAATTTTTGTACCTCATTAATGTAATCTCAATTTTCTATCCTGTTCTCATGCCTCTGATTTCAGCCTGAGATTTTGTTTTAAATGTCTCTGAAATATGCAGTTGTTCGGGTCAAGGGTTTTCCTTTGGCACTCACTTAACTATTCCTGGCTGTTCCTGTGCTATGGGAGGTCTGAGAGTATTTCCAGGTTTATCAGCAGCTTTTATTCTGGAAGTTGCTCCTCTAACCCTGCATTTTTGTGTGTGTTGCTGATAACCCATGTCTGAAATAATGGTATGACTCGTTGGGATCCACCTGGGTGTGGAAAAAAGGATTTGCCAGAGGGGTGCAATTTTGACATCTCCGTTCCTACCAAGGAGGCTTCTGAGTTCTTGCAGCTCTTTAGATGTAATGAAGCAAATCCTCAGTGAAATACCAGCGAGATTCAGACCCCAAGCCCTGCAGTGGGGGTTTATTTTGTTGAGCATTTCCTCCCCTCCTCTTATATTCTGCATTTCTCTGGTGTCTTTAAAGCAAAACCAAAACAGCTTCTTCTCCCCCAGCCCCACCAACATTCTCTGAAGGTGTCCCCTGTTTTTTCTTCAGCTGTGACCCTGCCAAGCCAACAGCAACATCAAAGAAATCTGCTGAGCTTCTCAAGTCAGTAGCAGTGGAAAGGAAAGGTGGGATGCCAAGGTTGCTGTGGTACAGTAGGAAAGCAGGAAAGTTTTTTCCATCTGGTTAAAGGAACTGTAGACAAACACAGCTAATACAGGCACCAAAAAGCACTTCCAAGAGATCCTCAGCTCACAGGAATCTTTTAGTAGCCACACTGATTGTGGAATTTTTTAAACAGAAAACAGGGATGCAGCCTTCTTGTTCTGGTGCAGAAGAAACTTGCTGTTGAGAAACCCCACCTGCTTTCCATTTTTAGGGCATTTTTCCATTCTTGGGAAAGACTGTGGACAATTGTCTAACTATATAAAAGATGTTTTATTTCCCTTTGATTAGAAAAAAAATGATATGCAGGATTTGCAACTGTTCTGAGGACAAAACGTGTGACAAGAATGAATGGCTCTTTTTTCCACTAATATGTATGTCTTTGAGCTAAGCTTTTAGTGGAAAAAACTGCTCTAAAGAAGCCTGAATGTGACTTGAAGTCTGATCCTCTGCTAACTTGGCAAATACCTGAGGATGAAGTATGGAGAAGAGCTAACCTATAAAGTATCCTGTATTTTAACAGCCTGTTTCTCCATTAAGAATTCTTAGACATCAATAGAACGAATTGTCCTGTATTGTATGTTACATGTCTGTGTGCTGTAAAAACATTAAGGGTTTTGTCAGCTTTCTACCTTAACCCTTAAAGACGTTGCTGATGTCTGGTGCTCCAGCAAAGTCCTTGTCCTCAGGCTTTTTTTGGGAGCTGCTGTTGATTTTATGGTTGTGCAGCCACATCATGTTCTATTTCCACCCTCGAGGAGGTCCAGATGCTGCTGGTGGATTTATTACCATTCCTGTTGTTATTTGCTTGTGAGCTCCTCCATGGACCACAATACTCTCAGATGAAGGAATAAATAAATATCAAGCAAGGACACACCAAAATATTCTGTAATTCCAACCTCAGCAGGGCAGGTTCTGCAAGACAGGGACAGCCTGCAAGGGTGATGGGTACTGCTCAGCTGTGTCTCTCTCTGTCAACAAGAGCTGGTTGCCCTGACCAGACTTTGAACCTTCTCTCCAGGATTTTTGGCTCAATCTTCACTCCTTCCTGCTTTGTTCTGGGGCAGGGTGGCTCCCTGTGTGTCCTGCCTGACCCGGGAAGCTCTGATAGCCCCACCAGCAGCTCCCACCTACACAATGTTCACGTTGTCCTGGTTGTTTCCTGCCTGCCTGACCTTGAGATAACCACTGTCCACTCCTTCCATGGGTACAGCCTCTCCAGCAGGTTCCCACCAGGCAGGGACAGCACCAATTTGCAATGGGCTAATTGTCCACATCCTCACCTTGATTCACAATAAATGCAAGGGAACTCCAGTTTCAGTGAGTCCTGAGAACCTCCAGATCCCATCACTGTTACCCCAGGACAACATTTGTGCAGGGCTGCCACACTGGACAGCACCTCGAGCTCAATCCTGCAAACACATACATCTATTTCCCCTGAAATATCTATTTTTGATAATGGTTTCATGCTGGCCCTTACCAAAGTAAGAAACTCCTTCCTGCCCTTTCCTGGGGCTGAGGGCTTGCCAGTTCTCCCAACTGCATGTTGGGCTGTGGAGAAATTGCCCTCACTGAAATGAATTCTTTCTCCCTCTAAAATATTGTTTATAGCCCAGATCACCTCCAAGATCTGACTCACACCTTGGCTGTGCAGTTTGGGCAAGGGGGA
The DNA here is from genome assembly GCA_013401135.1 of Cettia cetti. Taxonomy (NCBI): domain Eukaryota; kingdom Metazoa; phylum Chordata; class Aves; order Passeriformes; family Sylviidae; genus Cettia; species Cettia cetti. Next base: position 6,859 of record VZUI01054553.1, read on the forward strand.
TGGTGGAGCAACACCATTGTGAAGATGCAGAAGGTGTTTCAGCTGTTCTTGTGTTACAACAAATTACTCACTTTAATGATTCAATCAGTCACGACAACCTGCTGGGAGGAGCACAAGAGCACTTGGCTGGTCTAACCACCAACCCCACAGTCCTCAGGCTTCAGCTGTGGACCACCAGGGCCGTAAGACCTGGAGAGGAGGGCTGTGAAATGATTGACGACTTTCCTCCCTATGGTGGACAACCAAACACAAAATCCTCGCCAGGTATTAGCTCTCAAGAGTGCAGGCAAAAAAACCCCAACCAGCCAGTAAAAAAGTGCAACAAGTGAGCGTGCATCCTAGCTGTATTTTTCTAGTTTTCTTTAAAAAAAAAAAAAAAGAAAAAAAGGTGATGGCACATGGATGGTGGACTCAGGGCGCTTCTCAAAAAAAGCTCTGTGGACTTCAGTTTGACAAAAAAAATGTTGAGGCAAACTGAAGGGCTCCAATATTTATGCCAAGCTTTTAATAAGCGAGGGGTAGCAGCTGCAGGACTAACCAGGAATTCACTGAGGAGCAGGGCTTGACCAGCTTGAGGAAGGTGTTTGTGAGGAGCTGGTGACTGAGCTGGTGATGCAGGTGGTCCCTTCCAGCCCCTGGGAATGGCTGTGGCCCCCTCCCAAGCCATCAGCACGGAGGTGTTTACCTTCCCTGCCGTGCTATGTGCAGCAGCTCTGCTGGAGCCAGCAGGTTTTGTACCTGGAAGTCCCACAGGTGACTCCCACACAAGTCTGAAGGGTTCATCCAAGCACTGGGATGTGACAGAGGCAGCGAGGGCTGCAGGCTTACCCGTGGGGAGGAATCCAGCACCACAGCACCCCAACAGCTCACATCCCTCTCTCCCTTGCCCCTTTTTTTAGTGTTTTACTCTTGAACACGAGGGAGCCTCGCTGTCTGCTAAGGGAGCACTTAGCAGAAGGATAAACAGGTTCTCCTTTCTCTCTGTGTGTTCCAGCATGGGAGTTCACATCCTCTGCCTCTTCCTCTCCACTCCTGGCCCTCTGGAAGAGCCAAGCACACCCCAGGGACGGCACAACAAACAGCGCCGAGGGGCAGCCGAGCAGAACAAAGAGCCCTTCAGCCCTGTGAAAAGCTTGTCCTGGAAAAGGGAGTCGATCCCAAGGCAGTGCCGGTGCGGGGATTAAAAAAGCACAGGGAAAGCGGAACAAAAGCAAAGATAACGAGGCTTCAGTGTCCCCTCCTGCGTGTCCTGGGCTCCATGCGTGCGTGGGCTTCCATACGGGTTTGGCCAGAAGGAAAACATGAGCCTTGTTTATAAAAATTACAGGCTTGCATCCGAGTTTACCCCCTGCCCTTTGAGCAGCAGCCTAAGCTCAGGAGCTGCTTTGTGCAGGGTGAGCTGCTCCTCCCGGCCCGAAAGGCGTGAGCAATTGAAGGTTTTCTCACTCAGCTGCTATCTGCTCTTGCCTCCCGGGATTCCAGGGAAAGGTGAGAGCTTTGCAAGGAGCTGCAGGACTCTCTGATTGCATCATTCCCATCCTGGCATCCAAAAAAGAGGCTCCTTCTCCTGTGCCCTTCATGCTCCCAGGGCTGAGAGCCTTGAACCCACTTCTGGTACTTACCCTTGTACTTACATCTTGTCGTTTCCCTTGTAACCACCTCTTGTAACTATTTTTTAAAATTGCTTTGGGTTGTCCTTGTACCTGCAGCTCTTGCTAGCTATAGACAGATTATGTGATGCCTATGATATGTATTAAATTATTTTAATAATAATAAATACATTAAATAATGTAGTAATCCTAATACATAATACATTATTTAATTTCATACATTAATATGTATTAATGGTGCTGTTCATCTTTAAGCCTGTGATAGGCCTCAATATATTTTATATTATATATTGTGAGTATTTATTTATTTATTTATATAAATATATGTATAGAGATAGATAAACACCTAACTCTGCCATTCATCCACAATGAGTGTTTTGGGCATGTAGAAAATACATAATGGTAGACAGAAATTCCACCCAAAAAAGAACTGTCTTTGCAATACCATAGAATTTCACGGGAAGAGCACAAATTGGAGGAGATGGGAAGGTGCTGCCCGTAGGGATGTCCTTGTCATATCCTGGGAAAACACAGCTGTTTTGAAGTTGTAGGTTTTGAAAACACAACTGTTTTGAAGGTGAAGAGAAGATTAAGGACTATGTGGACTATTGGGCTCTTGTCCTGAGGATAAACAGTGCCAAACTGGGTTAATTTTTAATAGCTGAGGTGTTAAGTACAAGGTGTGAGCATTCAAATTCCCCATTTAATCTTTGGATATCACAAGGCAATGTAAATTAGCACTATATTATGCCTGGGATAGGAGCTCTCACCCAGGAACTTTGCTCTGGTACCCACCAACAGGAGTCCATCCCATGCGTAAGGAGGGACAAGACCATGGAAATCCATTAAAACTCAAAATGACAGAAATTGGGCGCTGTAGCATTGATCATTACCCTTCTCCCAGACAAAACTCCTGCTGGGAGCACCCAAAGGTTTGCCCAATGTTGTATTGCTGCATCAGAGCACACAGTACAGAAGACTCAAACCAGACAGTTGCACAAATGTGAATTTTCTTGCCCTGGATCTGTTGTTACGGTTTGCATGATTCATTGAGCGATTCCATCGGAGCCTGTAAATAACATCCCCCCACCCTGTGCCATTATTACCCTAATAATTCTCCTGAGATTGAAAATGTGTTTATTTTTACTCAGAGATTGTAAAACCACAGGAATAAAACAAGTTCAGGCTGCCAGCACTTTATTTAATTTCTCGTTCTTTTGCCGAAGCTCTGAGAATAACTTCAGTTTCCTGCCGAAGAAGGAAACAGTGTTTTCCTTGACTTATGTAAATACAACTTCCCCGCTCGTACATTTTCCCACTGCTGGAAATAGGCAGGAATCTTCCCAGTGCTTGAAGTTTGCAGCCCATGTGGAAGATTTTGCTCTCCACCCAGTTCACCCTGGGCTGGCTTTGGGGGGAGGTAGGAGTTTCTTGGGATGGAGGTTAAATCCTGATGGATTTTGACCTCAAGGCAACGCTCCTGCCTGTTCTTTTCTTTTTTTTTCTTCTATGTTTTAAGTCACTTGGCCAAACATATAATCAAGACTTCCCTTACCAAGAAGAGCTGCAGCAAGAAGAGAGGGAGCAAAATACAGGCTTGGCATGTAATGGGAGCGTGTGAATGTGGGATGGGAAGTGCAGAGGGAAGGATGGGGCAGCAGGGACACGGCATAAAACTGCGCCGACATCGGGAGCCATTCCTCTGGCATGGGTATAATCAGAGGATAATTTCCACTTGGGAGAACGTGGGGCTTTTCCAACAAAGGACAGTCAGTGCCTGGAGCCTCTCTGCATGTTTATTACATCACCATAATGATACAGAGAAATAAAAGAGAGGCAGAGGTTGGCGTTATGAGTGTGTGAGCGTCGCTGCTCCTGTGTGGAGCTGCTGGGAACGTGCCTGGTTCAGCTGGGCTTTGGGGAGGACATCAGGGGATTGTTGAAGGTTTAGGAAAGCATGCCTGGAAAAAGATGTTTGAGAATCTGGCTGGGGTGAGCATCTCAGACCCACAGTGCCCTGAGGAGGGCAGGAGGTGTCTCCATCACAGCAGGAAGGTGCACACAGAAGGGAAAGGATTCCTGGTGGCAAATCACCCTTTCTCTGAGCCTCAGAAATGGTGCCAGGGCTGGAAGCTGAACCCAGATAAAATCAGTGCAAATGGTCCAGTCTGACCCCTTCTAATGTAAAAACTGCTCAGGGAGGCAAAATGCTTCTGGGGGCATTTAAGCTGGGGCTTTTTCTCCAAGACATACTCTAATGCAATCAGGGAATTACAGGCTTGATACAAAGATTATACAATTTAATTATCTAGCCTGTCTTGTGCAAGAGGCCAGGGAAGATAACATTTCTGCCAGGCCTTTAATCAATGATGTGCCCATTGCAAAAGCACTGAATGATTTGGGGCTCCCTCGGTTTTCAAGGGTCCTGCTGCAGGAAGTCTGAATTTCCCAGGGGAGAGGACAGCTTCTTTTGGGAAATCCAGCATCTTCCAAGGTTTCTTCCTCCATCTGCCCAGATGTTAGGCCACTGACAATTGCTGTTCACTTCTGGAAATGGTGTTCCCATCATTGCACCAAAATATGAACTCCAGATCTAGAAAACTTAAGCCCCTAGGAACCCTTAAATCTCCACTTTTTTTTTACAAAGACAATGACTTTCCTATAGTTTGGCTCTTCCATCTGAAGATTTCCCAGAGTGCTCTGTCCATAAATGAATCTTTTCACCTGAGGAAGACATCTATCAGCTTCCCCACCAGGGCCATTTCTCTTCTCACTGTACTCCCAGCCATCTTGCTATTCTTTATCTACCTATCTCTTTTTTTAAAAACTTTCCTTTCTATTACTGCTGAGGTGATGGCAATTCCCTGTAACAATATAATCCCATGTAATTTATCATGGTAAGTCTGTGCAATGGAGTCCCTGTTAGCTCTAAAGAAAAATTTACAGGCAGGAAAAATCAGTGTAAGCCATAGAGAACTTGCACAGCTGAAGGGCTGCCGGGGAAAAGCTCGCCTGCTGCTGATAATCAGGGCAATGTATCGCTGCTGTGGTCTACTCATAACCCTTGAAATGAGGTTTTAATTCCTGAAGTCTTGCACAAACAAAAGAGTTGCAGAGAGAGAGAGAGAGAGGCTGGGGAGGGGGAGAGGAGCAGTGACCTTTGCAAGTGAACTCGTGAGGAAACAACAACGTGCCTCAGCCTTAGCCTGATTTTTTTTTTTGTTTTGTTTTTTTTTTTTTTCCTCAGGATGAATTTGGCTGTTGGAAACCCAGAAGCACTGGCTGTCAGACACCAGCCAGATCCTGCATGCTCTGTTATTCCGGTGTTTGATCCCAGATGAGGCCAAGTCACACTCAGATTTTAGATATGACAGTTGGGTCTGGGTCCTGATTGCTCTGGACTGTATTTCTGGCTGGCACCCCAGAAAAATAGAAGGAGGAGACCGAGGTGATGAGTAGGTTTAATCACTGGAGTAAACCTCATCTGCTTTGAGCTTGACATCCTTGTGCAGGCACCACTTTCTCTGCGGGATCAACTTTGTCCAGAAGAGTACAGATTAAGTCACCCAGAAGGAATAACAATGAGGAATGAGGCCAGCTATCCCATATATTATGTGCATGATATATGTCATATACCATTCGTGATGACCACTTTTCTTTCTAATGGTGATGATTCACAAAAACATAATTTTACAGCCCCGATGATTTCCCAACCTCTCTGTATCTTCTTCAGCTCCTTCCTGTGTTTTTCTCTTGCTCAGGAAAATGTGTAAAACTGTGGCGAGCTGAGGCTCCAATCTGGGGGTTGTTTTCCCATCATTTTGCTTTTGCCGTCTTCCAAAAAGCCATTTATATCTCCCTTGCTCCCTTTTGTCTGGGCTGCCCATCACAAAGTGCTGTTGCCCAACAATCCCCCCACCTCCTCAGCAGAAACCACCGTTTGCCACTGTCATTTTGGTGTGAAATCCCGCACTTCTGAGAGCAAACAACAAAAAAAACACCCAAATCGCCGTCTCCGGCTCCAAACATCCCGCCTCCCCTCCATCAGCTCCCTGACTCCACAGACAGCACTCCCATTTCAGCCCTCGCTGGAGCTCCTCGGGGTAAGATTGCAAGCGCCAGGGAAAGACACATGTTTCCCATTACATGCCTAAGTCTTCGCAGAGTCCTGGTGACAAGAGATCTTACAAAATAGCCCTCGGTGGAAAGGGGCCGCAGGTGGGGGAGGGACTCGCTGCTTGCAGGGGCAGATTCACAGGAGCCCCATCACGGATGAAATAGAAGGGATGGAGAGAGGATAATAGGGAAAAAAATCAAAAAGGTAGGGGATTATTTTAGCAGAAATAGATAAAAATAATTGACTTAATAAAATGCTGTCCCAAGGTGGTCAGGTCTGGGGATATGTTGTTCACAGCATTTTTTTTCGAATGCGTGGTATGTCATGGCAAGAAAAGAAAACACACAACACCTCTGTTTATATAAAATTTTTGATCCCAAAGTCATCCTCAGTGCTGCTCTCAACACTGCTGTCCTGCTCCCCCACCCCTCCTGGAAGCCTTCCCTTGTTTCCAGGGTTTTGTTACAATCCCATTTGTTTCTCCCTGTAAAACCAGCTCATTACGTGGCTCTTCCCATCCCTGCTGTTCTGATAGGGTACCCAATTTCACATTTGCTTACGACACACCATGATCCGAGCAATATAAAATATCGTGGCTGGCCTGGTGTTAATCATCTCGGTCCTCGCTGATGGGAGAGCAAGAGAAACTGCACTGCAGGTTATTCATAGCATCAGTTTCACTGAATTTTACCGAAATACATCCGTGTTTGAATGGCATGTTTATTAAAACTTCTTCTGCCGTCAAAGAGAGTTATTGTGGGCACGGGCGAAATGCACTCAGCCATTCTACTCTGCAAGCTGCGGTTAAATGCCAGACCAGGGCTGAGCTGGGTTTGAAAAGCCTATCTATAAAATCTCCTTCATGTGTCACCAGGACAGGATGGCTAAAGAGTTTACCAGCTTAATATATTAGCCTAATACATTAGCTCTTAGCCTAATATTAAAATAACAATAACTGCCAGAGGTACAAACGTTGCGGCCAAGCGGAGAGCGCTTGGAAAACGCAGCCCTGGAAGGGAGTGGGTCACCAGCCAAGAGAAATAAATTACCTTCAGCTCCCAGCACACCAGCTGTGTCTAAATCAGCTTAAACTTACGCTGTCCACAGGCTGGTTTTATCTCCTTGGAAGCGGAGGAGGGTTGGCGCTGCTTGGCTGTGGGGGGCTCCTCTCTGCAGCCTCCTCTGGGGATGGCAATCACCTGCCAGGTCAGGAAGGTTTGTCCCTGCCCTCCTCCCAGGTCTGCCAGTCCTATCTCCCAAGAAAATCTGGCTCCTCTTCTCCCTTCTGCCTCCATATCAGATTCTAGAGGAGGTGGCCGTTGCTTTGCATGACACCGTGCTCTTCTCCAGTTCAGGCTCTGGTTCCCTGGGCAGCTGCTGGTGCTCCTGAGGTGGAATATGGGGAATATTCTGTAGAGAAGTGAAATCAGTGCAAAGATCCTTCTCTTTGCTAGTTTATACAGCCTAAGCATGTCATGGAGAACTGGTATTTAGATGGGCTTCATCGACAAAGGGGCTTTCCCACCGTGATGGTTTTATTCGGCGCATTAGCACCTCCATGCCAGATCCTCCTCCACTGGGGGCAAGCTGCCCTGCTGAGGATGGGGTTTGGTGCCTCTCCCAAGGAAAGCAGAAAACAACACATACTTCAGGGCTGCTGGGGACATGAAACTTGGCAAGGGTTGCACAAAACTCAGTGGAGACACAAATCTGTCCTGTGAGCTGCCAGCAGGCACAAGCCCTGGCGCCCCAAAAACCACCACTCCTCCTGGCCGTAAAACGCTCTGCTGCTGCTGCTGCAGGACACCAGGGGGGTCTGCCTCCAGGTCAGGGTTTTGTTTGGAGTTTGTGAGTCTGAAACTCTTCTCTTTGCAGTGGGTTAGCTGGTTTTTGGGGGGAAAAGAAAAATCAAACCAATGCAAAGATCTCTTGCGGCTTTTGTTGTGAACCTGCCTCTCCTCAAATGCAACACTGAACAAGTAGAAACCAAGCTAGAAGAATTAAAGTTGCAAAGTGCACCTTTGTGTATAAAAGAATTTGGGGCGCCAGGCTTTCTCTTGTCTCTAATTTCCTTTTCTGTCTCCTCATTTCTCAGGGAATACCCTGTTCCAGTGAAGGAGGCCAGGACAATAACAGCAATAAAGCTTTCATAGAGTTGATTCAGACAAATAAATGACATGTAGACTTGCAAAATTATGAGAAATTACTTATTTCCATCTTTGAGATCTCAGTCCCTTGCTGACACCAAAATATGACTCAAAAACTGAAATCACTCTTGCTGGGGATATTTTTGTCAGAACTTTGTACACTACAGGCAAAAGCCCAAAGATAGCTGCATGCAAAATACAAATGCCTTTATGCACTATAAACCAATCCAGATCAGAGTGAAGAATTGCTCAGAAGGAACCATGAAGAGGTTTTTGGTGGTTGGGTGGGCTTTTTTCCCCCTCAAGAACATGACAATTTCTTATTTTTAAACACTGCTATTTTTCCCAGACCTCAAATTTGAAATGAGACCGGAGTTCTGATTAAAAGTGATGTGAAAGGAAAATGTTCAATTGGATAATGCACTCTTAATGTTTTTCTTAAGGGTCTAATGCAGGCGACATTTTTACAGGCTTGTCTTTTTGGGTTTTACTCCCTTTTTTGCAACTCTATTGTTAGAGGGAGTGACAGCAAAAAAAAAGAGGCTGTGCAGAGGCTTAAATATGGACAGGAAATTTCCCACATGAGGACAGGCAGAAAAATTTGCTGAGGCATCAAAACGTGGCCCTGCTCTCCGGGAAGTGGATGTGAGACCAACACCTTTCAAAGCTTCCAGATAGGAAGACAGCTTGTGTCTTGTCCCACAAATGGTCACAATCCAAACACTGGGGAATCAAATAATTTTAAATACTTTTTTTAAAAAAGCTTTAGCAATAGCTGAAGCAGGAATGGAATTATTTTGGCTGGATGAACCAGACTTTTGTGAGCAGCCCAGGCCAGGTGCACCAATCTGGTGAGACCAGAAGTTTCATCAGGGATGGGGAGATTTGGCCACAAATTCTGACACAGATCTGGGGTTCCCACATCTCCATCAAAGGCCTTTGTGGCCAAATACTCACATTTTTGGACCACAAAGCAGCTTGTGGTGCCAAGAAACCTTTCTTCAGGGGAGGTCAGTTAGAAAGAGCTGGTTGTCGTGAAATGTTTCTCTTGGAAGAAAACAAGAACAAATAAAGGACAAAGCTGAAGTAGTTAATCCAGGACTTCCCATTTGTCTTCTCACCATTAGATTTTGAGCAGTCCATGCTAATCCACTTGAAAGATGGGTCAGCAGCTATGGCTTCTCCTTTGAATAAAGTCCCACAGAGCTCCTAATTGCTGCCACCCCCCTCACCTGACCCCGAGTTTGGGACAAACCTGGTGTTTACCTTCCCTGCACCTCATTTTCCCTGCTGCTAATAAAGGGAAGCAATGACTGCTGCCTGCTTTGATGAAGTCTCCTGTGATCTACAAGTGAAAAATACAGTGTAAATGCAAGGAATGTAATTATTATTATCACCAAAGAAGCTGCCTGCTGACCTCAGAGCTGATTTATAGATTCATAATTGGTTTAGATCAAAATGGTGATGAGGCAACAAGGCTAAACATGCCACTGCATTCTTGCTATGCCCAATCCAGTCTTGAGGGACAATAAATACTGCTGTTAACCCGTGTTTCAGGATACTGTGACACCTCCACAATCTTCTGAGCTTCAGGTGCCCCAGTGATGCTGGGATCTGGAAATTCCCAGTGGATACTCATTGTGTCACACAAGTCAGGTCAGTTTTCAGCCTGTGCTTTGTCACAACGAATTGTGTGCAGACCTCAGGAATGAGAACCCAGTGCTATTTGACATTTACAGAGGGTGTTTGATTTCAGAGAGGGGCTGTGGATAACAGCAGTGAAGAGCCCCTTCCAGCCTGAAAAACAGTTGCTGTTTAATATTATATAGTCACTTTTTGCTGCCCTGGAAAATGGAGGCTGAGGATTCAAAGGCTCCAATCCAGTTAAAAATTACAGGAGAAGCCCCCATAGACCAAAAGCCAAATGGGAGTTTAGCTGTAATTATGGGTCAAACAACTCCTCTTAAGTAAAAGGTGTCCTTATTTAATGATGTGACACAGCATGGCTGTAGGGGATTTGCTTTTCAGCAGGTTTTTTTTCCCTACCTCTCATTTATTAAACTAATCTGGCCAGAAGGAGAACACAACACAACCATGGGGAGAGCTATAAATCTTCCTGCTTTAGAGCAGAACTCAGGCCCTAAGTAAAGGGAGGTTGGGAAGCCACTTCCTCCATCAACAGGTTGTTCCATAATTATCCTCTCCTGGGCTTTCTCCACCTTCCCCTGCAGCCTGAACCAGAGCCAGAGCCAAGATCCTGGGCAGAGTGGACACACCATCACCAGGGCCCCTCTTTCCCAAGGTTGTGCAATGCAGTGTCTGTTATCAGTGTCCTCAGGATCTTCCCACAGCTCAGACAAAAGGTCTGGGGTTATTTGTAGATGTCTGTAATTTGCAGGGTCCTCCCTTAGTTTGATTTGCTCTTAAATATAGGACTGGGAACTCCTGTGCAGTGTTGTCCCTCTCATTGCTTGATGTTTCCTGTGTACTGAGCGTGCTGTCAAACAAAAACAGATATTCCCCTGCCCGTGCTTACCACCTTCAAATCACAATTGCCTGAACAGGAGCTATTAGAGGCTTTTAGCAGTTCTTTCCCCCACCCAGGAAAATTAAATGATCATTTACCTTCCTTGGTTTTTTTGGGTTTTTTTCCCTGTGAAAACGGTGGTTAGAAATCCACTTAGCCACTGGGTAAGATCGGGATCACCCATCCTTAGCTTCCAGCCGTCCCCCTGTAGCCAAACTGGCTCCTGCCTGGTTTCCTTTGCAGATATTTAAAGACTATAATAGTATTTATCTCTCCTTCCTTTGCTATTTGTGTGCTGGATCCTCAAGCTTGTGTTCCAATGAGTTTCCATCACTTTCCCCAGGTTTCCGTTTGCTCCCAAGGATGTGGATGGAGAAGGGGGCCCACAGAGAAGCCATAGATGGCAGGACTGGTGCTCTCACATCCTAAAACTTCTCCCGGGAACCTTGGGAGAGGTTTTAGGATGTGACAGTGGGGCTGGGGTTTCCCCTGGGTCCACCCAGACTTGGCCTCAGCACCAGCGGCTGTTCCACAGCAGAGCAGAACCCCCGTGATGGAAACCTCCGGAGCTTAGGCTGAGGGGTTTTTCCTCCTTTAGGACCACAGGACACAAACCTGAGGATTTATCCTCTGAGCCACACAGGCCCCTCAAACAGCTCCTTAATGTGAAACATGTGCTGCTGGGCCCCGACAGCCAGCTCTCCCTTCGGCTCAGCCCTGGCTCACGGAGAGCCCCTGGACAAGGGAGGTTTTTGGGTAAGGAAGGCAGCATTCCCGGGAATCCCGTGGCTGCAAGAACACGTTCTTTCTGCTGGCACTTATTTTGACTCCGGCCTGAGTTGTTTGCAGGAGGTGAAGGATGTTTTGCTTGACTTTTATCAGATTTTGATGGGTTTGTGCAGGCTAAGCGTCGCATGACTCATGCCATTAATGGCAGCAGAGTGTGGGTGCAGCATGCAGGGCTCATGCTCAGGACTTGGGGTCTGCACATAAAAGGTTGTTTAGACCTTTTTTGCTCAGTTAGAGCCAGCTCCTGTTAAAATCTGAAAGAGCAGAGTGCCTGAACAACCTCAGGGAACCCCACCGGGATTCGCTGAGGTCTTTAGGAGCTTGGCAGATGCTGCACAGCAAACTAAAGGTGAAACCAGAGCTGGGCGACTTGTGTTACTGGAGGAGTCATTTTAACCCCATCACTTCATTACTGTTGGAATATTTGCTCCCACTTTACCTCCCTGCGTTGCTCCAGGGAGAGGAAATGGGTCTTTACAACAAAAGCACCTTCCTCGGAGGCTTTAGCAGGGGATGGCCTCACCACTGCTGAGCATCCCCTAAATCCTGAGGATGGATTAGCACAGCTCGAGGGGAGAAGGAGACAGGTAATCCCTGCTGAGGCACCCAGCAGCTATGCCAGGAGGGCCGAGCTTTCCTGAGCTCAGGAGTGACACTCCAGGCAATGTCTCACGGGATGGTGGTAAGCAAATGCACTCGCACAGCTGCTCTCGGTGAACACGAGCTCACCACACTTTAAAATAATTAATCTTTTCTTGCTCATACCACGTCTTGAAGCACTGAAGGAAAGAAAAAATTATGTTCCTTGACTGCTTTGAGGCTGTGATGTTGAAGTCAAGGGCACTTCTTCTCTGGTAAGTGTCTGGAGCTATGTGGGCCTGCACTAGATGGGCAAATATACTTGCATAAAAAATTGTTTAACATTTCCCGGTAGAGATTGCTTGGAATTTCCCATTCCATGGGGAAAAAAAAAAAAAGAAGTTAATATTTTTATTTTCCAACTCAATTCAGAATGAAAGCACACAGCGAAATATTGGAATTTTTCAAGGGAAAACCCCAAATTCAAAACAGCCTTAATAATGTGAGGAATGGTGAGGAGAATCCCCAAGGATTTTTGATAAGTAGAAATCCCAACAGATTGGCTACCCCCTCACAAGGTTACCTACCTACCTTGGCTGATAATGCAGATGGGGGGAAATGCCACAGGGGTGTCCCTTGAGGATACACTTCCCTTCTGACTCCTGTCACCCACCCCTGTTTCCTGGAGAGCTCAAACCCAAAGGTTTTCCATGGGTGGAGCAGGATGACTGCCTAACACCCAAACCCACCTCCATGCCCCAACCTCAACCCACTCCTGTTTGCCTTGGCACCTTAATTTTGCCTCTCTTTGCTCTTAAGCTCATTTTCTGTTCAATAAATCCCTTGATTGCCTGGATTTTATCTGTGAAAATGTATATATTTCCTAAAAAAAATTACTATATATATATAGTATATATTTCCCCCTTAAAAAAATAAAAAAAGTACAACAGGTGATGAGTGGACCCAAAAGGCCACCCCTCTACCACTGTGGGTGTAGGGGTAAGTGGAGCTCTGCCCATGCCATTTTGTCCCTCCTTTCTCCACTTAAGCAAAAAATAGCTGCTCATAAATACAACCAAATTGGGAGAAAACGTCCTGGGGCAAACTGGAAGCTCATTACAGGTCCTGGGCTGTCGATGTTTGTGTTAGGTTCCCATTAAAGCACAATGTGTGTTTTTGGGAGGTTGGCTACAGGCAGGCTGCTCCCTCCCAGAGCCTCTGGCTCTTGCAGAGGTGCCAGCCTGTCGAGGGCAGTCCCGCTATGTGCTAATATCTTCTCCCAGTGAGGTCTGGTGGCTGGTTCATTAGTTTAAGCACTAATCCACGCCTCTTTGGACTTATTTGTATGGAGACCTGCTCTGCAAGAAAGCTGCTTTCCATCTCTTTCCCCTGAACAGTTAATCCACCTGCTGGGTGCCTAACCCGTCTGCTTCTGCAGAGCATCACTGCAAGATAAGACATGCACGGCTCAGTGCCTCCAGTCAAATTGCCTTCTTTATTCAAATCTTCCTCCAAGAGCTCAGCCAGGCAATTGTCTTCCTATTTTTCATGTCAGTTCAGGCAGGGAGCAGGCACACAGTTATTTGAATATTTTGTCCATAATAAATAAAAGTGAAGATGCAACCCTGTGTTTAGCATCCCTTCCCTCACCCCTCCAGCCTGGCAGCACGGGATGGGTGGAAAGTGGGTGGAAAGTGTCCTGCAGGCCTTTGTTCAGCTCACATTCACTGGTGCCTGTGCAGTTATTCACCCTCAGCCCAGGGTGCTGCTCTGTGCTCACTGCGAGGTCACATCTGCATTTGCCTCTGCTGGAACATCAGCTGCAGAGCAAGAATTTAGCACAGAGGTAACTCCCAGCTCCTTTGTAGCTCCTTTGGAAAGCTGAGATGGTTAGAGACAGTTGTGCTGTGTGAGTTTTAAGGTCCCTGTCAATCCACACAGAACCTTCTTCCCACAACTTAACCCTGCAGCTTCACATCACCCCAAGGAGTCACCTCCAAAACTCAAAGGTTTTTGCTAAATACACCCTATTCTAACTCATTGTGGCCCAGTTTCCCTGCCTAACAGTGTCATATCTAATTTATGCCAAGTACAAAGTGATTTATCCCACCCCACACCAGCTTGGAAACGCTGCCCACCCTCAACACTGCTTGGTGAAACTCATCTTACACACTGGAAGCCCTTGATGTTCACTTTTAAAAGGGGATTTTTCTACAGCTACAGAAAACCCCATGGGGAGGGTTATTTGCTGTTCAGGGGTACCCTGAGTTCAGCAGGTCTGGCAGGTAAGGTGCCTGACTGAAGAAGACTGAAGGAAGGCAAATTCTTTATTCTAAAGTCAAGCCTTTATTCTCCCAGGGCTTGGAAGGTGGAGGGGTTAAGACCTGAAAAGGAATCCCTCCTCTAGAAGAGCATCAGATTAAATCTGACCTACAAGAAGGTGTTCCTACTTAATTGCCTGTACAAAGGAAAATTGGTCCCCAGCTGGTCCCTCCCCCACTGGCTTTGTGTTAACTTGCAGCATTTCTTATGTTCTTGTAGGGGAAGCAAAAAACATGAGCAAGTTTTTAGAGTGAGAAGCATTATTTGTGAGGAAACCCCATGAAAAGTTAACCAGGGGATTCAGCTCTGGGAAAATAGCACAATTTAATAATAAAAAGCCTTTTTTCTTTTTTTTTTTTTTTTTTTTTTTTTTTTTTTTTTTTTTTTTTTT